>BLQM01000183.1:43515-56334 GCA_012489335.1 Triparma laevis f. inornata
AGCCCTGCACGGTGAGAAACTGTCTCGTCGCTCAACTCCTCGCTGGGAATGCGTTATTTCTGTATTTATTCAGATGCGCTATTGGCTACAGTCTAGATAACGACGCCACTATCCCAGCTACGTAATTCTAACTCATTAACATCAATCTTCATGCGACTCGCTTCGCTCGTCGCAGACCGGTGGCCCCTGCGTCGCCTCTCAGTACTGCCCAACCGGCTCCTCCTACCCCCAGCCCTGCCCAGGTGGATCCTACTGCGCTGACTCCTCCGGAAGAATCACGGGCCTCGTCTACGCGGGCTTTTACGGCAAACGATCCATGCTAACTGCGACCCCACGGAATGTCATTGACCCGGACAACTTTGAGCTGATTGGGGACGTTTGCCCGCCAGGCCACTACTGCGGTAACGGCAGTATCACTCCCGGCACCTGTCCACCCGCCACGTTCACCAACGTCACTGGAAACACCCAAATAAACGACTGCAAGAATTGCCTTCCTGGCTACATTTGCCCGACCAACGGCACCGTGTTCCCCACCATCCTTTGCCCCGCCGGCTTTGTCTGCCCCTCCGGAACGGCCATGGCGACCATTCAGTGCACTCCTGGCCACTACTGCCCCCTCGGTTCCGGCGTCGAGCTTCCCTGCCCCGCCGGCACTTACCAAAATCTCCACGAGAAAGACTTCTGCGCTTCCTGCCCAGCCGAACACTATTGCCCGGAAAGCACCTCCACCCCAATTCCCTGCCCCGCGGGCTCCTACTGCCCGACCTCCACCCAGTCCGCCACCTCTTACCTCTGCCCCTCTTCCACCTTCTCCAACCACACGCTGCTCTCCTCCTCCACACAGTGCACACCTTGCACTCACGGAATGGCATGTCCTACCCCCGGTCTCACCGCCCCGTCCCAACCCTGCGGCCCTGGCCACTACTGCCTTCGAGGAGCAGGTGAGACGCAGTGAGGAGCGAAGCGATGAGCTGGGAATGCGTTATAGTTACGCGAGTGACGATACTACCGCGCACTCCTCGCATTTGTATTTGATTTCGTTCAACTCGTCGCTTTGCTCTTCGCTGGGGATGCGTTAATCGGCTTGCTTCGCTCGTCACTCGTCACGATACTAGAAGCACTTTATACTAACTCCCCCCTCCCATCCTCGTCTCGCTACGCTCGTCGCAGACACTATTTTCCCCACCGACGGAACCACGGGCAATTACTGCGACCCCGGCTACGTGTGCCTATCAGCCGCCACAACCGCAACTCCCTCCGACAACATTACTGGCTACCCCGCCCCCCCGGGAACTTACTCAAACCTAGGTGCCTCTTCCGAAATTGGCTGTGCCCCCGGTTCCTACAACCCAACGTACGGCGCTCAACTCTGCCTCCCGTGCCCTGCCGGTTCCACCTGCGTAGGCAACTCCACCACACCCGCGGATTGCCCCATCTACCACTACTGCCCGACCTCCACCTTTAAGCCGACGATATGTCCCCCCGGCTCCTACAACCCCAACGTGAACATCACATCACCCGCAGAATGCCGCCCCTGCATACAGGGCCACTACTGCCTCGATGGAAGGATCTCCGGCACCTGTTCTGCGGCCTACTTTTGCCGATCGGGGATGTCCTCCCCCACCCCTCACCTCACCCCCACCCCCACCGAGCTCTACGATATTGACGGCTACTGGCTTGCGCAAGACGGCGGCCAGTGCCCCCCGGGACACTTCTGTGGGAACGGAACTGTCGACCCCCAATCCTGTGAGAACAAAACCATTCGCGCAGACACCCACGGCGTGTCTGCTGACGACTGCGGAGGCTGCCCTGCCGGCTTCATCTGCCACCCGGGCAACCCCGTTCCCGTCCCTTGCTACGAGGGTTATTACTGCATGGCCATGGCGCAGCCGGTCGAGTGTCCAATGGGAACCCACAACCCTTACACCACCCAAGAATCCGCGGAATCCTGCCAGCCCTGCGCCGCCGGCCGCTTGTGCGACGAAACCGCCATTTCCGACGTGTCGCAGTTCCCGTGCCCGCCCGGTGCGTACTGCCCTTCTAAGGTCTTCACCCATATATCCTGCCCCGCTGGTACCTACCGAGACGTCAACGGCGGCAGGAACGTCACCGACTGCTTCACTTGCCCTGGAGGCTCTTACTGCGGCAACCACACCGTCGAGCCCACCGTTTGCAAGCCCGGAGAGCTCTGCTACGAAGGCTCCGCCTTCCCGCACATGTGCCCCGCCTCCTACTACTGCTCCGGAGAGACCGCCTACCCCCAACCCTGCCCGGCCGGCTTCTTCTGCCCCCTGAATTCCTCCCAACCAACCCGCTGTCCCCTTGGAATGTTCTGCCCTGCCATGGCCTACGAGGCGAACCCCTGTCCCCTGGGCTTCTACGGTGTTCTCGACGACAACAGCACTCGCATAAACCTCGAAGACAGCTGCGCTGTCTGCCCTCCCGGCACGCACGGAACCGACCCTAAGAGGAAGGTCTGCGACCCCTGCCCTCCGGGCTACGTCTGCACAGGTGGCACGCGCAAGGAGTTCCCCACTGACCCTATTCTCGACAAGGGATACATGTGTCCCAAGGGCCACTACTGCCCCACCGGCTCGTCCCTCCCCGAAGCCTGTCCCACCGGCTCGTACAACCCCAAGTCAAAGTCATCCAACTACACCGACTGCCGCCTCTGTGGCTTCGACCACTACCAGCACTTGGAGGGCCAGGCTTCTTGCCTCGCTTGCTCAACATCATCCGTCTCAGAGCCCGGCTCGTCTTTCTGCAAGTGCCTCGGCCTCAACCGCGCCTTCCAGACTTCCGACGGGTTCTGCATTTGCAAGCCCGGCTTCGAATTCTACGACGACAACTTCCAGAAGCAGTCGGACGAGGATGGGGATGTGGACTGTCAACCCGTCGTCTACTCGCGCTGCCTCGACTCTGAGGTGCGCGATCTCTTCGGAAACTGCAAGGCCAGAGGCGACTGCTCGGAGCAGGTGAGAAGCCGCGAGGAGCGAAGCGACGAGCTGGGAATGCGACAATTACGGTCGTAATGAGTCTCCATGAGGACTCCATGAGGACTCCATGAGGAGCTAAGCGACGAGCATTAAGAATAGTCCAAACTAACTCGGCGTCGCTTCGCTCCTCCGTTCCTCGCTACGCTCGTCGCAGTGCGGCTCGGCCGGGGGAGTGTTCGTCGGCCGCCTCGGAATCTGCGAGTGCAACGACGTTGACGATTTGGACACGGTTTGTGATAGAGACTGCCGCTCGCAAGCCACCTTCACTACCCTCGACTTTGAAAGTGGCAAGCTCGTCACTCGTAACTCTACCCACGTGTTCTCGTCATTCTTCCCTTCCGAGGTTCCCAACTTTGCGGGCGAGCTCACTTGCACCTCCGCCAACGCGGAGGTCACCGAAGACTACAAGGTCTCCTGCACCTCCCCTTACGACCCCACCTGCAGCTCGTCTTTCGCTGGCTGCAACGTGTTCTCCGTCGACGCGACTGGATCGTCGAACACCGATGGTGGCTTTTCTGGCGTATTTGGTTCTGCTCTCTCCTCCTTCACCGACACAACCCCTAACAGGCGACTAAATACCCCCCTCCTTTCCTCCATCGACGACCCTGTGGTCTGCTTACAGCTTGGCGACTCGCTCCTGTACAAGGTCACCAACGAAAGGTACCCCCAGTACGAGAAGGACTCGCTCCTCAACTCCAATCCCAAGTTCGACTACGGCGCCTTCCGCGATCTTGACGATCTTGCTAAATCCAGCGCTGTCGTGGAGCTCTTCGGCTTCACCTTCAACGACCCTGGAGTGTACGTCTTCAGCATGAGCGACGACGTGACGAAGCTCTCCGTGGTCGCCGTGATGGACGAGTCCGTCGCGTGCAACACCAAGTCTCCCTTCACCCCTCTCACCGAGGCCAACTTGGTTGCCATCAACGCCAAGAAGGAGTCCAAGCTCGTGCTCGAGCCTGACTGGCTCATTATCATAGCCCTCGTCATTGGCCTCTTGACCATGATTTTTGGCGTCGTTGGCACCTTGTACTACTTCCGAACTCAGGCCTGGAGAACCCGCGGGGCCTCCAAGCCCAAGTACCGAAAGGCTGCTCTCAAGTCCAACCTGAACAAGCTTCACGACAAGGGCAATATTTTCTCTCAGGATGCCAAGGTCGTGCCCACTGGGGACGCAGACACGGAAATCGCGGGTCTCATCGGGGGCGACGGTGAAGACGAGGAAAATATGCAAGGAGGCTCCGGAGGAGGATACGGCGCCGGTGAATTCGAGACGAGAGAGATCATCGACCGCCTGCAGCGCCACCACGACATCATGGAGAAGGAATTCCTCAACCAACACGAGCTCACTGCTGATTTGCATCAAGCGCTCAAGGATGAGGCGGACGGGCTGAAGCAGATTCTGGCTCTCGCCCAAACTAATAATCAATCTTCTGGCGATAACAACGCCAACGCACAGTACAAGGCATTGCTGCAGCGGCTCAACACCGAGGCCTCTTCCAGGCGATATTACGAAGGCGACGCTGAAGCGATGGAAGCAATCACTTTATCAACTTTATCCAAAATTTGTGGGCTGCTCAATGACGGCGGCGAGCCAATGGCAAGGAACGTCGTCGAGGAGATCGTCGACGCCGACCCTCGCCAGAATTCGGAAACGCTGCACTCCTTACTTACCGACCTGGTCGATCTGCACGATCTGATCAACCAGAAGCTTGTCACAACCCTCAGCGACGAGCAACGTCGGCTCAACAACGTCAAGAGCACCTGGGACTCCGCGATCAAAATCAACCCCATCAACCTGTCTGAGGAGGTCACTAGCCTCCTAGCCAAGGTGCGCATCGCGGACATTGACACCGACTTCGAGTCCGGCAAGTTCGCGGCTGAGTTCAGCAAGTTCAGCAAGCAGGTTCCCACCTTCCAGAAGACCCTCAACGACACGGAAGGCGTGCTCATTCGTTCCTTGGAGGCAGAGCCGCACCTGAGCGAAAAGATCGAGCTGCGAGGACTGACTTCCTTCACGTCTCTCCTGAACCAGCTTCGCGATGCCCTGCTGAAGCTTCTAGAAAATTCCAGCAAGTACAAAATTGACATTATCGAGAAGCGCGACGCAGTGAAGGAGCTGCGCAAAGACCTGGAGGAGGCCGTCAATATCGCTCTCGCCGAGACGGGAGACGGACCGCCCCCGCAAGCCCTCAGCTCCTCTCAAAGCGTCATTGACTCTGCGATCAAGGAGCAGAGCGGCCACTCCCTCGACGAGATCAACAAGCAGCTCGCCGTCGATCAGGAGGCCGCCTCGACTTTAGAAAAGGAGAGGGCGGAGGAGAGGGAGAGGGAAATGCAGAAGGCCATGGAAGGCAACAGCAACCTGACCGAGGAAGAAAAGGCCGACGTCTTGGACGACATGGACCAGGACAGGCGCGAAATGGAGGAGGCGCTGGAGCTGGAGAAGCTCAGGCAGGAAGAGGAGCTCAAGTCCCTGCTCAAGGTTACGGACGACCAATCGGGGGCAAACGAACCCGCCAGGGATGAGAGCCTCGAGAAACAAAAGAAGCACGCTGCTGAAGAGCTTGCGGAGAGGCAGAGGCTAGAGCAAGAGCAGCTGCAAAAAGACCTCGTGGTCTTGGACGATGACGACCCGCAGTACAACATCAAGATGCTGCACCAGAAGGAGATCCAGGCCGTCAAGGCCGCGAACTCCCTTGAGCTGAGGAGGAAGCTGGCCCAGCTATTCAAACACCAGGAGGCCCGCAGGCTCGAAGTCTTGCACAGCGGAGAGTCGTTCTTTTACCTACAGAAAGAGCTGGCTCGCTTGTCCAACGAGGACGCTGGAGAAATTGAGTTCACGAAACAATCCCTTCAGAACGATCACCTGTCCGCCCTTGATGCCTGTCGTTCCAGGCAGGCCAACGACCTCGCCCAGAACCTCCCCTTCGCATCCGTTCTCAAGTTGCTGGAGCAAAAGTGCGATCTCGCTCTGGCCGATCTGCAGGAGGAGCTCGAAGAAGACGACCCCACTAACGAGTACGAGATTGCCTTTGAGCGGGCGAGACGCGAGATGCTACTGAGGGACCTGTCCTCGAACGAACGCGTGAAGGTGCTGGCCGCTCTCGGCGATATTGAGGAAGTTCTGCTGTCGGCCATGATCGACACCAAGGACAGGCTCGACACGAACATGTTCAAGCAAGGCATCGAGGCGGGCAGGAACAAGATCGACCAGGCCCAAGACGATGAGGAGCTGGCCACGTACGACCGCCGCAGCAAGGTCCAGGAAGTTGAGATGAAAGAGGCGCAGAAGGCGTCCAGGAAGAAGCGCATCGGGTTCTTGAAGAGCTCCCTCGCCAACACCATCTCAACAAACACCGCTCCCCTGGTTGTCCTCGACCAGCTGGCCATGCACCTTTGCGAGTACCTCGAGTCCATCAGCTTCAAGCTGATGCAGTACGAGAAGACAATGACCAAGGCCATCGGAGAGCGAGCTGAGGAGGAGCTGAGCTTCAACGAGGAGGGCACCAAGAAAAAATTGATGAGGGAGGTCGACGCCAACTACGACGCTCACCTGGTCAACAATTTGACCCCTCAGGTTGCTAGCCTGTCTGCCTTGCTCTCCTCAATTTCTGGTGAAAGCGCGGGTGCGGACGACGGCGCCGCAAAGGCCGCGGCGCTGCAGAAGCTCCACCAGAAGGAGCTCAAGGAGCTCAACTTTGAGATCGAACAGGGCAATAAGCGTGCCAAGAGCAACCTCGCGGCAAAGCTGGCGGCGAGGAGGGCGAAGAAGTTGGAACAGCTGCAGAGCAAGAACGTGCCCAAGGAAACTCTGGATGCGGAGATGAAGGAGCTGGACCAGTCCGACGCGGAGGAACGCGCGGATCTGCTAAGTAAACTAGAAGTCGAAGGTCAGAAGAAGATCGACGAGGAAATTGCCAGGCAGAAGAATCAGGTCGCGGAAGGAATCGACCCGAGCCAAGAGCTGGCCCGGCTGTTGGAGGTGCACGCCAACTCCTTGGGAAGTCTCCAGAAGGACCTGGAGGCAGACAAGAAGAGGAAGCACGAACTGCTGAAGGCGAAATTGGCTGCGAGAAAGAAGATGAAGCAGGCCAATTTGGGCGACGACGAAGATGAGACCGCCGCAATGGCAAACTTTGACGCGGAGGCGAGCATCGAGGAGCAGCAGCTGCTGAACAAGGCCGAGGTCGAAAACAAAAAGGCGATTCAGGCGGCGATGGCCAGTTACACTATGACCGAGAAGGCCGCCGTGCAAGACATCAACTACGACGACGACCTGGCTAAATTGAGGAGGCTACATGAGAAGGAGATCGCTAACCTGACGGCCAACATGAGCGACAAACACGGACAGGCGCGCAAGTCGCTCGAGGAGAGGATCGCGTTGAGGAAGGCGAAGAAGCTGCAGGAGCTCGCCAAGTTCGGCGCTTCGCAGGAGGAGGTTCAGGAGGCGGAAGAACAGCTCGCCATGGAGGATCAGGAGGACCGCGACAGCTTCGAGTCCAACACCAACGAGGAACTCGTGACCAAGGTTGCTGAGGAGAAGCAGCGCCAAGCTCAGCAACTGACTGGCGGCGCGGATGTCGACTACGACTCTGAGCTGCAAAGGATGAAGGCGCAGCACGCCGACCGGCTGAAGGATCTGAAGAGGGAGACCGATGCGTCCATGAAGGACAGGAAGGCTGCTTTGAAGAAGAGGCTCGAGGCGAGAAGGAAGAGGAAGGAGAGCGATCTGAAGAACGACGCGAACGTCAGCGAAGAGCAGGCGAAGGAGGAAATGGAGAAGTTTGACGCGACGGTAAAGGAGGAGGAGGTGCAGTACGTCAAGAAGATGGAAGAGGAGGTGCAGAAAATATTGGAAAAATCCGAGGAATACAATATGCCAGCTGCGACAGAGGACGGCGACGACGGCACTGACGCTCTGAACAAACTCAAGAACTTGCACAAGAGCGAGCTGAAGAACTTGCAAGATTGCATGTCGCACAAGGCTGCTGCGAAGAGGGAGGAGCTCAAAGCGAGGCTTGCGGCGAAAAAGGCCGAAAAACTGGCGAAGCTTTCCGAACAGGGGGCGAACCAGGTAAAGGTCGAGGCTGCCGAGAGGCTTGCGGTGACTCAGGCCAAGGCCGCCGTGAGAAAGCTCGAGAACGAAATCAAGCAGGAGCAAGAGGCGGCTGTGGCGGAGCTTCAGCAATCTCAGAGCAACGTGCTGAGCGAAAACGTCGACGAAAACACGTACGACATGGAGCTCGCGCGCGTCAAGACTCTACACGACGCTGGCGTGAACGATTTGGCAAGCCAGCTTGAAAGCAGCAAGAGGGAGAGGAGAGAACAGCTCAAGAAGAGGCTTGCGGCCAAGAAACGGGCCAAGAAGGCTGCCATGGAGAGGCAAGGAGCGAGCGCCGAGGAAATTGAAAAGGAGCTGGAGGAGATTGACAAGGACAATTCAGTGGAGCAGAAGTTGCTCGAAAAGGATTTGGAGCGCGAGGGAGCCAAGCTGAACGAGGTCAAGGACAACGACGCCGAGGAGGACGCCGAGAAGGGCCCGACCGATCATGACCTGGAGCTCGCGAAGCTGCAGAAGCTGCATTTGCACGAGCTCTGCGTGCTTCATAAGCAGATGGAGGAGAAGGCGGCCAGGGAGAAGGAGCAACTGCTCGCTGATTTGGAGGCTCTGAAGGCGAAGAGGGTGCTGGAGGTCATTCAGAATGGCGGGGGAGAGGCCGAGGTGGAGGAAGCCAAGAAGAGCGTGGACAATGATAAAGATGCGGCGCTCAAACAACTTGAGAGCAAGCAGCAGGAGAAGGAAGAGGAGGTCATTGTCAAGAAGAAGGAGGAGCAGGAAGAAGTCATCGAGGGTGGGGAGGTCGACTATGACAGCTACTTGCAGAAGATGAAGGCCGCCCACGACAAGGGCGTCATGGCGCTGCACACTGACTTGGAGGCTGACAAGCTCAAGAGGAAGGCGGCGCTGAGGGACAAACTCGCAGCGAGGAGAGCAGCGAGGGAGGCCAAGGCGAAGAAGAAGGCGTCAGAGGGTGGCGGTGTTGGAGAAGATGCTGAGGTTTTGCAGAGCGTTTTGGCAGCGGAGGACGCCAAGGCGGAATTGGAGCTCAAGAAGTTGGAAAACCAGCTCAATCAGGAGCAAGCAAAGAAGGTCGAGGCGGTCGAGGAGGAAAACAACGCGGCGGTTGAGAAGCAAATCATCAGCAGTGAGGATCTGATGGCTAAATTGGAGGCGCAACACCAAATGATAGTGAGCATGATGAGGGATGAGCTCGCGGCCGAGAAGGCGGCGCTGCTGGCGGAGTTGAGCGTTGCTAGGGTTAGTGACAAGGCCGAGGCCAAGAAGGAGATGGGAGGGCTCGGGGCGAGCGAGGAGGAAATCGTCAAGAAAATGGCCGAGATCGATGGCAACCACGACGAGGCGGGGAAGAAGGAGGTGGAGATGCTGGAGGAGGTGGCGGTTTCGAAGAAGGAGGCTGCCGAGGCGAGCCATACCCACGCCAGTGAGAAATTGGTGAGCGACAACGAGAGGCTGCAGAAGTTGAAGAGTGAGAACGCTGCTGCGGTTGGGGAAATGAAGGCCGAGATGGGAGCCAAGCAGAAGGAGAAGAAAGAGGCTTTGAAGGCGAGGCTGGCGAAAAGGAGGAAGGAGAAGATGAAGGCCTTAGAGAAGAAGGGGCTGAGTGAAGCTGAGAAGTCGATGGAGGAGAAGAAGATTGCCGAAAAGGATAAGCAGGAGGAGAGGCAGCTGGCAATTGAGTTAGTTAAGGAGCAAGAGGAGAAGGAGATCGAGCTGACTAGTGGCTTCGACAACCAATTGAAGAGCGACATGGAAGCGCGAAAGGTTGGGGAGATGAAGATGGCCGAAGAGCTCGCGAAATTGTATAAGATTAACGAGGATAATGAGAAAAAGATGGCGGAAAGCATGAGGCTGGCGACGGAGGCGAATCAGAAGGCCATGGAGGCTGCTTTGGCGGCTAACTTGGCCAAGATGATGGAGCAGTTCAGTGGAAAGCTGAGTGCTGCTGAGGTCGAGCACAAGAAGGTCGAAGAGGAGGTGAAGGTGAAGGAGGAGCACAAGAAGTTGCTGAGGGACGAGCTGCTGGAGAAGAAAGCGGAATCGGTGCATGAGGAGATCGAGAGTTTGGGTAAGGTTACGGAGGAAATTATTGAGCATGTGGACGTCGCCGAGAAGGAGGCGGAGGAGGCGAAGAGGAAAGAGCTGGAGGCGGAGGCCGAGAGGCTTAAGCTGGAAAAGATCAAGCAGGAGAACGCCGAGGGGAGCGTCAAGGCCAAGGGGGAGTTGGCGGCTCAGAAGCAGGTGAGGAACTGCGAGAACGAAGCCCAGCGAGGAGCGAAGCGCGACGAGCTGCTAGTAGCTGCTTGTAGCTGGTCTCCGCACTATCACTGCCCATGCAATTCTAACTCGTTAACACCAATCTTCACGCGACTCGCCACGCTCGTCGCAGTCTCAGAAGGAGAAGTTGCAGGCGAGGTTGAGGAAGAAGAAGGAGAAGGATCTGAAAAGGTTGCAAGAGAAGCAGAGGGAGAACTTGAAGCAAGCGCAGAAGGAGGAGGAGATTATCAAGGCCAAGGTAGAGGCGGGAGGGAGGGGGGAGGGGGAAGGAGGGAAGGTGGAGGTTAGTGTGGAGAGGCAGCCTTGGGAGATCGCCGTGGACAAGGCCATGGGCGAGTTGGGCAGCGAGGAAAATGAGCTCCCGGAGGTTGAGGTCGAACAGGCCGTCGTGGCGATGATCGGCGAGGGCGAACTGGTGCCGGAGGGCATGGTCCAGAAAGCTGTGGAGAGAGTTTTCGCTGGAAGGCACAAGAGGGAGACGAGCGCTTTATTGAGCTCGCAGTACAAGGCGAGGAGCGAGAAGTTGAGGAAGAGCTTGAATGACGTATTTGATAAGAAGAGGTGAGTGACAGTGGGGACGAAGCCCAGCAAGGACGACGCCCAGTGACGAGCGAAGCGACGAGGTGCTAGTAGCTGCTAGTAGCTGCTTGTAGCTGGTCTCCGCACTATTACCACTACGCAATTCTAACTCATCAATGCCTATTTCCACACGACTCGCTACGCTCGTCGCAGCATCGCGAGGAAGGAACTGCTCTTAATGGGTGATTTGAGTGAAGGCGAGAGGGCCGTGAGGATGAAGGCGCTTGATGAGGAGTTCAGCTTGAAGAGGGAGGAGGCGGAGAGGGACACCCAAATAAGCTTGGAGGAGGCCCACATGGAGCAGCAGCTGGTGCTGAGGCAGAAGCAGTTGGAGGAGATTAAGGTTGCGAACTTGGCGGTGACGAATAACACCGAGGAAGAGTTGAAGGCTGAGGCCGAAAAGGCTGCCGAAGAGATGCGAAAGTACCAGGAGCAAATTGAAAAGGAGAAGGCGGAGAAAATCAAGGCATTGGAGGAGGACAAAGCTGCTGCTATCAGCGCTATCCAGGAGGAGAAGGAGCTCGCGATGAAGAAGCTGGAGGAGGAAATGAGGGGGGAGGCTGAGGGGATGAAGAAGAAGCTGGAGGAGGAGCGGGAGGAAATGGAGAAGAAGCACAAGGAGGAGACCGAAAGCAAAATGAACGAGCTGGATGGTTTGGCCAACGACGAAGAGAAGGAGAAGCTGAAGCAGAAGTTCGTCGAGGAACAGGTGAGGCACTGCGAGGACGAAGCCCAACGAGGAGCGAAGCGACGAGCTGAGAATGAAGTACTACTAAATTATTTTAGTTTGAAGTTGCAATGGCGCACCACACAATTCTAACCCGTCAACTCCAATCTTCACGCAACTCGCTACGTTCGTTGCAGTCTCAGCAGAAGGAAGCTTTGGAGGAGGAAAGGAAGAAGAAGAAGAGCAAACTCCAGGAGAAGTTAGCCGCGAGGAAGGAAAAGAAGAGGCTGAAACTCTTGGAGAAGGAGGCAAAGGAGAAAGCCAAGAAGGAGGAAATGATGGAGAAGAGCATAGCGGTGGTTGAAAAGGTGGCGGCGCACGCCACGGCTGTGAGCGGCGTTGTCGCGGGGAGTAGTGGAAAGGATGATAAGAGGAGCGCGAGGAAGAAGTGGATGTTGGCGGGGAAGAAGGTTCAGGGTGCTTTGAGATTTAGCAGTAAGAGGAAGTTGAGTTTGGGGATTGGGAAGCTTTCTGTTGGTATGAATATGGGAGGGGGCGGGGTGGGGGGGTGGGGGCGGTGGTGCTCCTCCTGCTTGGGTGGCCGAAAAATTGGAGAGCATCGAGAGGAGTTTGGCTGCGATGAAGAACGCCTCTGGGCCTGTGGCCGGAGCGTTGACGACGAGTTACCAAGATCCTCGTGACGTTTTGCTGCTTCCCAGCGCCAGCGAGGTGCTTAAAGAGAAGAAGGACCTATCAACGTTAGAGTACATCAGGTTGGACTTCGCCAAGAACATCGTGAAGATCTTGGGGTTAAACGGAGACATTGTTTTGAAGGTCGCGGATACCTTGCCTAGGAGCTCGTATTTGAACAACGCGTTCAGGAACAGCTACTTCTACGAGAAGGAGAAGAGCATGTTGTACATTCACGCGGAGAGGTTTAGCGCCACAGGGGACTTGACGCTGTTGTTGGTGCACGCATTGAGTCATATTAAGATGAATCCGATTGATTTGAGCGGGGATGAGAGTGTGGCGTTTGTGACGGAGTTCTTTAGGAATTTAAGGCTGGTTACTAGCGAGTTGGCTGGGGGGGGTGGGGGAAATTTGGTGAATCCGAGTATTATGAAGAAGGAGGATAGCGTGATCAACGTCAATTTTTCTATGAGAGACTTGACCTCAGGGTTGGGAGGAGGGGACGTTGAGGGTGGGGTTAGGGGTGGGAG
>BLQM01000183.1:69920-85630 GCA_012489335.1 Triparma laevis f. inornata
TCCCTCCCCCAACCCCCCCCTCCCAACTATAGCCAGGTCTCCGACGCCGTCCTCGATGCCTGCATCAAGGACGACGAGACCTCCCGCGTCGCCTGCGAGACCTGCTGCAAGACCGGCATGGTCATGATCTTCGGCGAGATCACCACCGGCTCCACCGTCAACTACGAGCAGGTCATCCGTGACGCCATCAAGGACATCGGATACGACGACCCCGCCAAGGGATTCGACTACAAGACGTGCAACGTCATCGTCGCCATCGAGGAGCAGTCCCCCGACATTGCCCAGTCCGTTGACGCTGTCAAGATCGAGGTGAGGAACTGCGAGGAGCGAGGCGACGAGCTGGGAATGCGTCAATTCCGTTCGTTATGAGGTGGAGTGACGTAGCGACAGTCACAACGCCAGTGTCGTTTTCTTCGCTACTCGTTTCTAACACGGCTCACTTCGCTCGCCGCTCGCAGGACATTGGAGCCGGAGATCAGGGCATCATGTTCGGATACGCCACCGACGAGACCGAATGCCTCATGCCCCTCACCCACATGCTCGCCACCCAGCTCGGCTCCAAGCTGACCGAGGTCCGCAAGAACGGTGTCTGCGACTGGGTTCGCCCCGACGGTAAGACCCAGGTCACCTGCGAGTACAAGCTCGAGGATGGCTGCCCCGTCCCCCAGCGCGTCCACACCGTCGTCATCTCCACCCAGCACGATGACGGAATCTCCAACGATCAGATCAAGGAGGACCTCATGGAGCACGTCATTAAGCCCGTCATTCCCGCCCAGTACCTCGACGACAAGACCATCTACCACTTGAACCCCAGTGGAAGGTTCGTCATCGGAGGACCCCACGGAGATGCCGGCCTCACCGGCCGCAAGATCATCATCGACACTTACGGAGGATGGGGAGCCCACGGAGGAGGAGCCTTCTCCGGAAAGGACACCACCAAGGTCGACCGCTCCGCCGCCTACGCCGCCCGCTGGGTCGCCAAGTCCCTTGTCAACGCCGGACTCTGCAAGCGCGCCCTCGTCCAGCTCTCCTACGCCATCGGAGTCCCCTACCCCCTTTCCGTCTTCGTCGATTCCTACGGAACTGCCGAGAAGGCCTCCGGAAAGACCGACGCCGAGCTCACCGACATCGTCAACAAGAACTTCGACCTCCGCCCCGGATGCATCGTCCGCGACCTCCAGCTCCGCCGCCCTGTCATGCGCAAGACCGCCGCCTACGGACACTTCGGACGCGAGGACCCCGACTTCACCTGGGAGACCTGCAAGGACCTCTCCTACTAATTTTCTGACATGCGCCAAGTTTTTCTTGGTTGCAGACGAGAGAATAAAAGTAATAATGAAGGAAGGTTCAATCGATGTTCGTATTATTAAGTATCTAAAAATAGCGAAAAATTTGATGAAGAAAGTTGCTGTAGTGTTGTGTTTTTCTTATTTATTAAAACCCCAAACCGCGAATCTTGTTCACACTATTTATGAGCTTTATCAAAACCTCATTCTTGTACCCCTCAAACCTGCGAGGAGCGTAGCAAGGAGTGGCGAGTGAAGCAAGCCGAGGACGAAGGTCCGAGGCGAGGAGCGAAGCGACGAGTTAGTATGGGATATTCGTTAGTTAATGCGAGGAGCGTAGCGACGAGCGAGTTGTTTAGCGCCTTCGCTTTTTCTCGCTCAGTTCATTTGCGTCGTTTTCATAATCTCATCGTTGCTCTCCTCGCTAGTATAGAATACTCATTCGTTAATCCGTCGCTTCGCTCCCCATGACGCAATACTCATCGCTTCGCTCCTCACGACGCAATACTCGTCGCTTCGCTCCTCGTTGTCGTCGTTCGCTCCTCGCAAGTCCTCACCTCGTCTCCGCAATCTTACAATCAAACGCAATCCTCCCCTCATACTCTTTCAACTCCTCCTCCACCTCATCCACGATTTCCTTCAAAACACTCGGCTCCCCCGTCCCCGTCCAAAAAAGAATCTGACACCCTTCCACTCTATCAAGCAACCCTTTAAGAACCTCTAAATCATACCTTGCAATCCTCAAATTCAACGCAAAAACAATCCCCCCAGCTTCATCAACAAGCTCAAACTCCTCACATAGCGTTACCATAGCCTCAACATCTTCCTCCATATAAGATCCTTTAAAATTATAGGTTCGTGCGACATGACAATTAAAACCTAAACTCAAAATAGGAACTGGTTTATATTTCAAACAAATTCTCAAGAATTCACGTGCATCACAAGTCGCAGGTGAACCTCTACATCCAGGCCCCGGTAATATATCAGCATTCAAATACACCCCCTGTTTATCACTCGCCGGGTAATTTTGAAGGATTTTAAGGCAAGGTTCTACTACGGGGAGTTCTTTGAAATCGAGTTTTAAATGTTTACGGGGTGTAGTGGATTGACAGGATTTAATGAATTCTGAGAAAGGTAGTTCGCTATCGCGGATTGGAGGGTGGGCCATTACGGGGTAGATGGAGTTGTGGGTTGTGCGGGAGGAGGGGTTGGAGGGATCGATGTTAAGGAGGATGTCGGATTCGATTGCGGTTATGAGGGGATCGGAGAGGGCGGAGGAGAGGGAGGAAGGGGTTATAGTACCGTGGGACCTGTGTTTAACAAGGGTTAGTGTCGCTACGTGTAAAAGGAAGGCGGATGTAAGCTGTAGCAAGACGGTAGCCTGCGACGATTGGATAATTTACGATGCTATTTACGATGCTATTCACGATGCTATTCACGAAGCTAAATTTACGAAGGAACGCGTCGTTGATTGCGTCGTTAATTGCGTCGTTAATTTTCACCGAGAATTGTTTACACATGCGTATACCGACGTTGAAGGACTCACCAGTTTTGACAAGCTTCAGGAAAGTACGCCATAGTAACGTGAACACAGGCAGAACTGATCAACGAAAGGAGGAGGATTCGCGCCGGATCTCGACAGAAGATGGTGATGATGAAACTACTTTATTAACGTGACAGTGACACCCAAATAGATTATTGTAGGTACTGGAACACAGATCGACTAATTTTTATCAAGTACGGAGATCGCAAATCAACAAATATAGGAAATTTTCAGCTTCCAGCAGCAATCCACAATCAACTTTTTGGTCAATTTTATCCTTGGACTGTTCAAAACACGTCAGAAACGCCCAACTAATATATCAGGACCGCTCTATTCTTTTGTCGCCTAGCTGCTCCAACAACCACCCCCAATTTCCCCGATCCCCCCCTAATCTCTTGCTTTAAACAGCTTCGATTTTGTTAACCCCCCGCACCCTTTTCCTATTCAATGGACCTCTTCGCCACCGGCCGCATCCACCTGAAAACCCGCTGCGAAGAATGCGGCTACAAACACCAAGAAGGCCGCGTCTGCGGCGTCTTCGTCCCCTCCACCTTCCTCGGAGGCCGCTACGACGAGCCAGAAACACCAAGGGAGGGTTACATGTCTGACGATGACGGAGTTGTCGAGGGGAAGGATCCGGAAATCGTGGAGAAGGACGAGACCGAGGGAGGCTTGGGGAACCTGTTCGGAGGAGGCTTGAAGGCGCCGAAGACGGCGTTGGAGGAAGCGAAGGAGGCTGCGGCTAAAGCGAAAAAGGCAGCGGAAGGTGAGCGACATAAATTATTTATCAACTCCGCAATTCAAAATCTAACCCAAACCAAAACGTAGACAAAGCGTTGGGGAAACAGCGCGAGGCGGAGGCGGCTAATGAATCTCGCCTGTCTAAGCTTCACCGCAAGATGACCTCACAAGAGAAGAAAGCCCTCCGCAAGGTGAGACCCCCTCCCCGCCACGGCATTTAAAAAAAGTCTAACCCAACCTCCCCCAGAAACGCGCCGCCCTCGGCCGCAAAGCCGAAAAGCTCAACACCCCAAAATTCGTAAAAAAAATAGGCTACGTCCGCTGCAACTGCATCCTCGGCGTCCCCAACGACGAGCCTAAAGAATGGGTCGCTGTCCCCGACATACGCTACGTCGGCGACCTTGAAGTAAAATCCGAAAACCGTCGTGAAAACATATGGACGAAAAAATGCGAGCCCAATGAAACCGTATTGAACCTCGTGAATCGTTTTCTAGATGCTAGGACATTGGGTAATGCTGGCGTTGTTAATTGCGCTTGGAGGGATATGGTTGAGCAGCAACCTCATTATTTTGATTTGAAGCATATGGAACCTTTCGCGAATTTTGAGGCGCACGATGGAAAGATTGAGGTGAGGCGTGGCGTTTTTAACTTTTGCACGTTTTAAATCTAACGTTAATGTTTATTGTACTAATTGTGACACTAACTAACCCCTACGCGCCCCTCTACCCCAGAGTTTATTCGTCTACCGCGATCGAATATACACCGCAGGTACAAAGGTGGTAAAAGTCTGGGGTAAAACAAAGGACTTCAACGGACAAGTCGTCTACGAGGAGGACACGGGAATGGAGAGGTACAGTCTGCTGCACACGCCGGTTAGGGATACGGCGATCATACCGGGGATTATTAAGGCGAATCAGGTCATGTATTCTGGAGCTAGGTGAGAACGTGAAGTTAACGCGAAACCCAACGCAAAACCCAACGCAAAACCCAACGCGAAACCCAACACTCACCCAACCCTTTTTCAACAAAAAAACTCTAACACTGACTCGCTTACAGTAACGGAGCAGTACGCGAATGGGTTTTGGCCCACAACATCAAGAACATAAAGTTCTCAGGCGCCATGTGGGAGCACTCCGGATGGGTGAATGACATCTGCCCTTCTCACGCTACTCCCGGAACGTGCTCCATGCACGGTGTTATCAACCACGTGTGTTTGCTTTACACGGCTAGCGATGATAGATCAATTTTAGTTTGGGATACGGTGACGAGGAAGAGGCTGGGGAGGATTCAACCTCCGAATCAAACTTGTGGGACGATGAGGAAGATGGCGCTTAGCGATAGGCACTTGTTCGTGGGGAGCAGCAATGGGATTATATACGTGTACCCGTTCGAGAAGACGTGCGAGAGGCCGGACAGGCACGAGTGCAGCCTGGCGGCTGGGCCGATTAGGTTTTGCCTGCAGACTCAGCTGAGACACAACACCGATGCCATCACCGCCTTGAAGATCGGAGGAAAGCACCACGTCATGGACAAACTGTTCTCCGGGTCCATGGACGGGACCATCGCCGTCTTTCAGCTAGAACCTTACGGCTACGACTTCGAGCACGTGTGGACCATCGACTCGCACAAGTCCGCCATCACAGGGATCGACATGAGTTGGTCGCACATGTACACGGCCAGCGACGATGGTTGCATCAGAGTGTGGTGCCTCACGACCTATTGTCTCCAGAGGGTGTTACACGCCGGGAACAGGGTCAAGTGTTTGTGCATCGACGAGGTGAGAAGAAAGATACAATGCTGTTGTGACTGACATCGATGTCTGCTCGATTACTACCCACTTGTTAACCCACTCGCGCAGGCCCATGAGGACGAAGAGACCACCAACAAAGCAGTCGAGGGCACGGAGAAACAAGACGTGACGGTGGAGAAGGAAATTCCCTGCGGCTACATGTACTGCGGTCTGACGAACGGCTACGTCCAGAAGTGGAGGATCGGACAGTGGATGTAAAAACAACAGTGAAGCTTGCAAAACCTCAAAACGATTTTGTTATTATAATTTATTTACTACTTCGAGTTTCCCACCCCCCATACCCCCCACGCCGGCCGTCATTTTGCCTATCCCAAAACTCAATCCCCGGCGCCCCCGCTTGCCCTAACCCTCTCCCCCCCCAAGGCATTTCCCAGTGAGGAGCGAGTTTTTCCACAACCTCTCCAATTTGCCCTACAAAATTATCGCTGTTTTCTATCTACCTACCTACCTCCGCAAATCCACCTTCTACCGTTCAAACCCCACCTCAGGACTGAAACCTCAGGCAGTACCCGAACGCCCTCCCTCCCCCTTTGCCCCCTGACTCAATATTCTATTTACTTTCGGCTTCTACCTGCCCCAACTGCCCGTCCATTAACTCAAGCAACTCCTAAATCACCTCACCGTTAGGATTGCAATGTCGTTCAACAACAGGGACGGCGACTACCACCCCCCCGCTAGCAGCCGCCGAGCGAGCAGCCGAGCAAACCGCCGCATCACTGGCGCTAAAATAGCACCAGGCGGATCACCGAGCAGCTTATCACCAGGCACTCCGCCCCGTCGCAGGATAACCATGAACATGGCGGACAGGCAAGGGAGCATGAACTCTTTGCCTGACCGAAGACCCTCTGGTAACTCGATGCGAAAGGTGAGCCAGGGCGACTTCAAATTTGACCCCCAGCCTCCCCCACGACCATTTCTCCCCATATATGTCCCCCCTCTAACACCGCTACGCCCCCCCCCCGTCACAGTCGTCCATCCCAACTCTGTCTTTCATGTCCTTCGACCCAAATCCCAAAGCCACCGACGGCGGCGACGACGATTTCGGCTACTACGGAAAGGTGAAGGAGAAGAAAATGGACGTAGACGATATTCTTAATACGGAAGTTTTCGGAGTGAGAAGGGCGAGCGTAGATTTGAGGAAGGTGAGTAAGACAGTATCCCACAGTATCCCACAGTATCCCACAGTATCCCACAGTATCCCACAGTATCCCACAGTATCCCCCCTCCAACTAGACTCCCCCGACTCTCTCTCTAACACGACGCCGCTTGCGCCCCCCCAGGCCTCCGACGATCTCCTGAAAATGGCCGCCCAAGTCCCCAGGAGCCCCTTCAAAGAAAACGAAGAGAGCGAGGACGAGAGCGAGAGTGAGATCGAGCGCGGCTCCCCTACATCCGACATGCTTGAAAAGTCGACCCCGCCCGCAAACGGTGAAATGTCACTGTCCCTCACCTCCCTCGGCGCCGCTGACCCTGACCGCTCCCCCAGGTACACCCAGGCCCAGCTCGGGGTCCCTTCCCTCCGTCAAATCCGCAAGACTGGCCCTACCAAGGTCCACCTGAACCGCAAGGCCGACGTTTTCGGCGGAAAGCGCCTCAAGCGCTCGGGCAAAAATGAAGTGACCGTCATGCGCAGCATGGGAACGCAGAGCGGAACCCCGAGATTAGACACCAAGGACTTTCCCCTGTCGGAGGATGTGTCGAAGTCGGACTTCGATGAGGGGCAGATCCGCAAAATTAGAAAGACGAGGGACGTGAGGAAATCCAAGGGATCCATGGGAAAGGGTTCCTCCTCGCGCTTCACACTCTACGCGGAGAACGGGGAGCCGAAAGAAGGCGAAGATGGCGACGGCGAGATGGACGAGGTTGCCACTGGCGTCCTTTCCGACCTCACTAAATACCCCACCGCCGGCGGCAGTAAGACCCCCAGCCCAAAACCGAAGGAAACCAGGCGCGAGTCTCGGATACCCCCCCTGCTCGACAAAGCAATAGCCATTGACGCCGGGGCTTACAAGGGCTCTGCCGGCATGCGGGCCACTGACGAAGAAGTCGAAGATTACTTTGACGAGGACGACGAAGCCGTCATGATAGACACTGAGATGCGCGAGGAGGACATCGAGTTCGAGAAGGCCGGGACGATGTTCCAGGGCCTCGGAGACGCCGTCGTGGCCACCGAGTGGAAGTCGGACTGGCACGTCGGGTGGAAGATTCACGGCAGGCAACTGCTCAAGTCTCCCTACTTCAACTTTTTCGTGGCGCTAACCACCATGTACGCCATCATTGGCATGGAGATGGCGGAGGCTTCCGTCGGCTCCCGCGACTACTTCGGGCTCCACTTCTGCAGTCTCCTCTCCTTCCTCTTCTTCACCTTTGAAATCACCATGTCCTCCCTAGTCATCGAGCACTACAACCTGTCCTTCTTCTTCTGGCTCGACGTCATCGGTACCATATCCCTCCTTCCCGACATTGCCTTCATTTGGCCCAACGCCTGGGCCCTGGACGGGCTGGCGCTCGCCCGCGCCGGAAGGGTCGCTCGTACCGGAACCCGAGCGGTGCGCATCGTGAGGTTCTTCAGGATCGTCAGAATGCTGCGCCTCTTCCGCGTGGTCAAGCTTCTCTCTAGAGGAAGAGGCGCCGGGGACGAGGAGGAGGAGGCCAAGGGCGACTCAGAAAACGCGGAGCTTAACGCCTACCGCTCCCGCCTTGCCAAGCGCCACGCCGCCGTCGTCGAGATGCGTGTCGTCACCGGCGTCATCATGATGCTCATAGTGATGCCAAACCTCGAATACGTGGAAGACTTCAACAGGTACATGCCGTTAGAGATGATCCAGTCTATGATTAACGTCAATGGATTGAACAACACCATCTCGAACGCTTTCGAAGCATACACGTCGAGCGAACCGACTTTGATCTACGCCTCGGCAGCGAATTTCTCCTACTCAAAGCCAGGGGGTGCGCAAAGAATCGAGAATATAATCATCACGGGAGGGGACATCGCCGACAATTTGTTCCCGGAAGTCACCGCCCACTACGACCTCACGCAGGAGATCAAGGACATGGCCATCTTGAACATGTTGCTGACCATGTTCCTCGCGTTCCTCTTCGCCCTCGGCTCCTTCATCTTCAACAACGATGCCCACGAGCTCATGTTCCAGCCCATTGCGAGACTGACCGAAGTCACCAGCAAGGTGTCCAGTCAGCTATTCAGCATCAACGCCGATAGTATCAACGGTTCGGAGAGGTACGGAGTCTCACGAGGAGCGAAGCGACGAGGAATCCTTTCGTTACGTCGCTCCGTAGCAATAGTCTCAACGTTGGCGTCGCTTTCTTTGCTACTCGTTTCTAACACGGCTCGCTTCGCCCACCGCTCATTCGCTCGCCGCTCGTCGCAGCTCCTACATTGAGTCCGTTTTGACTAAAATCGCGCGATTCTTCGACACGGAAATGCACAAAGTTACGACTCTCTACACCCCGGACAATGCGGTTTGGACCATAGACGTGAGGAGGGAGAAGGAGGAGATTGCAAGGGTGGTAGGAAGCACCCACAGGATCACAACCGGCGACCTGCACAACATGATGACTGGGAGTAGAAAGGAAGTCGTCCAGAGGTTGATGTTCGGCGACTTCTTGAACGACCCCTTGGCAGTAAGGTACTTCCACACGTACTTGGCGGAAACCAACGACGACGTTTTGTCGTCTCGCTCCCTCAACGACGACTCCGAGGGCACCTACAACGAAGACAATTTGTTGTTCTGGGAGGAGGTCAGGAGGTACAGGAGAGCCATGAGCAGCGCAACGTTCCAGGCAAGGAGGATCTTCAAGACGTATGTCCACCCAGAGAGCGAAAACGCGCTGGACTTCTCCGAGGCAATGTGCCAGTCGCTTTACGACGAGATCTTCTTGAACCACACGCCGGTGATCGACTCGTTCGACAGGGCGGAGCAGGACGTCATCGACATCATGAGGATGAGGTATTTCCCCAGGTTTTTGGAGAGCGACGTCTGCAAGGGGCTTTCGATTGCAAAGAAGGGCCTCCCCAAGGCCATCATGGTGGAGAACGAGTACGGAGAGCAGGAATTGGAGGAAATGGAGGAGATGCTGGGCCAATCCAACACCATGGAGCTCAACATGGCCACGATCAAACGAAAAAGTAAGAGAAAGCACGGCGGTGTAGTCCCTGGAGCACCCGGCCAGAAAAGCCCAGGCCTGAACATTCCTCTGAGTCCGGAGAGGCTCAAGGAGTTGGCGGCTGAACGCGAGAAACAAAGGAATATTAGCATAGCAAACACAAACAAAAAGATAGTGTTGCAATCCTCGAACGTGTAAAATGCGAAGATAGAAAAGAAAGATCTTAACAACACAATTGTATTCTAGTATGACACAGACAGATAAAAAGGGTTAGGGCTTAACCCATCGACACAAAAGATAGAAAGAAAATTAACAGCCAAAATAATTTTAATATTTGTAAGATAAATTGAGTTAGCAGTCGTCGTTAGTTAGGGTTTATTTTTTTTAGCAAGGACAGCCATGGGAACACGAGGCGTTATGAAACCGCCCACGCCTTTACAAGCAAGTAACTTGAGATCTTGGATTTTCTCTCTCGATGCCGTTCCCACCCCCATCCACCACACAAAAACAGGCATATCGTAAGTATTCACGAATGCATCCAACAAAGCCGTGTCAGTCGAAAGAACCAGTTCGCCTTCGGGAATTAAAGCGTCGAGATTGTACTTCACGAGAACGTTGTAGTAGTCTTCTGGCGTCATTCTCCTGGCTGGGTTCAATTTCATTACTAGCCAACCAAACATTGCATCACAATCCTCATCCTCCTCGCATGCGAAAGAAGCTGTCCCCACAGTGGGGGCATCGAACGCAGTCACAAGGGCTCTATGCGAGAGCCCCGCATCCATGATACGTTGAACGACCTCCTCTGCAATTTTATTTGATGGATCATAACCTTCTTCAACCGGATTATTCTGCATCATAATATTAAAACCGATATCCTGATCAACCACGAACTTCAAAGCGTCATCAAGCTCAAGCGTCCCTTCCGGTAGTCCCGAGAAGTTCGTCAACTCAACGACAATCTTCTCACCCGCGTCGTTTTCAACCACGTCGTTATGAATCAACGCAACTTTACCATCTAACGATCTTCGTGAAGTAAACTCAATCGAGGTGGCTCCCCTTTCGATTCCTTTAGTAAAAGCGTCAAGGGTGTTTTCGGTGACGTTCAGGTTGTTGCTGAATCCGAGTTCGGAGGTTATGTGGGGGTAGCTTTCTTTGTCTGACCAGTAGTTTGAAGATGATGAGATGGCGTGGGTGCTTGTGCAGGCGAATGCTAGGATGAGGAAGAAGGTACGCATGGTGGAGAATGTGGCGGACAGATCAGGGTGATTGGATTGGAGTCGTCTGATTTCAACTATGGGGGGTCGTGGTGTCGGGGGAAAAGGCTGCAGATGGGGCTTATGATATAGGCAGGCAGATGGCAACGAGAATAAGAGCAAGATAGTGAGGTAAAGAAGGTCGAAAGCACCGTATTGGCGAACTCCTGCGAAGACACAATCAAACCCAAAAAGCTTTTTTCACCTTCCCGAAAGCAAATTCTGCGAAGTCGAAAACATGGACGGCGCCAGTGCGCCCGATACCAATTACCTCAGCGGCCTCTCCCTCAAACAGTTGCGGTAAGCTGTTTTTATTTCAATTTTAAACCCTGCGTCCTGGACAGGAGTTCCCCTGTCCAACATTGGCCAACATGCTGCAGTGCCAACAGACGATGAAACGAGACTAACCCAAGCCCCTCGTGTCCCCGCTACAGGTCTCGGGCGAAGACGCTGAATATCGATTACTCGCAATGTACCGAAAGGCGAGAAGTTGAAGACTTGATCGTAGGTGAGGCATAGACGCGGAGCAACGCGGGGATAGAATGGGAATGGGTAAACAACTTTTTAGTCTCGAACGAAAAAAACGGGGGAGCGGGTTCCAAACCAACGATGACGGTCTATTTTCGCGGGAAGCTACGCGTGAATAAGCTTCTGATCGACGTTATCCCACTGTGCTGCGGGCTCACGTAGCGCAGCGTCCCTCTCCCTTCGCGACAAGCAGCGCGAGCGCTATAATCCTAGATGCCTCGTGCAGCAAAATCAATCTCGTTCACGCTATTTGCTATCAGTTAACTAATAACCCCAATCCTACCCCTCACCAACCCCCCAAACAATACACAGCCGAAATGAACAAGCGAGGCATTAAGAAGCCGGCCAGCCCCCCCAAGAGACGACCCCCCCCTTCCAAACTAAACTTCGGAGGATCAACGAAGCCTGCCGAGAACGTCTCCCCCCAAACCGCCAACAAGGCGCCCCCTTCTCCAAACAAACCCATCGATCCCCCTTTACCAGCCGACGACGCCAACCTCAACCCCACGGACGGCGTCGTCGAGAGTGACTGGGACAATCTAAAGAATGGCAAAGAAGGACGCAAAGAAAAGAAGAAGAAAAAGGATAAAAGCCGTTTCAAGAACAAGCTCGATCCCAAGCCCGAACTCGCGCCCATAAAATCCAAGAAATCCATGAAAATCCTCCCCCCCGTCCTGCAGAACAAGCACGCGAAGATAGGATTATCCGACGCACCTGATTCCCCCGATCCTGTACCTGTTTCCACCCCGAGCATCCCCAACGCAACCGACTCACAAACCATTAAAATGGCGAACGCATCTGACGTGAACGAAGATCCTATGACCTCCCAACGCCGTGAATCTGGGAATATGATAAGTAACGCATTCATGGAAGCTGGTATGGCTCGATTTCGTAAACCTAAAGACTTTGACCCTAACCTTACCGTCGAAGAAAAGCTCGGAATGAAGGATATAAACGGTTCTGTTTTGGAGGAAGACGTTGAAAAGGCTTACACCACAAATAGGTTTATGCCTATGAAGAAGGCGAAAAGGAGTGAGGATTATTTTGATGGGAGCGCGAGTTACGCGACGGATGAGGATGCGAGGTTGGGGAGGCATTTTCATAGGAGGAGGAAGCAGGATAAGTACGGGTGGTGGGAGGGGGAGGAGGGGAATCACAGCCATCAGGCGAGGATGCAGGTGAGAAGCTGAGAAGCTGAGAGGACGAAGCCCAGCGAGGAGTGAAGGGGGGGTGGGAGTACGACAATTACCCGCGACGAGCTGATAGGTAAAATTCGCGTTGCTTATGAACTCGTCGCTTCGCTCCTCGCTGGGAATACGGCAATTACGCGCTCCTCGCAACAAGAACATTTAAACCAACTCGTCGCTTCGCGCGTTGCTCGGCGCAGGAGAATCTGGAGAGGGATGGAGCGCTGGGGACGAAAGTTGAGAAGCTGAAGAAGGATGAGATCTTGGTTGAGTCGAGGTCGGGATTCTTGATCAGGACCAACGCTCCCACTGAGACGGACGCAGCGATCAAGTTCTATAGCGACCAGCTGCGAAAGTTCGAGCGGTACGATTTTCCGGAGGAGTGGGCAACGTGCCACGCGACCCTGGCGAAGCTCTTCCACGACAGGTCCAAGGGAGCGAGGAAAAATAACATCGAGAACAGGTGCGAAATGTTGCGAGGAGCGAACGACGACAGCGAGGACGAAGCCCAGCAAGGAGCGAAGCGACGAGCTGGGAATACGACAATTACAATTACAAAAGCTAAAGCCACTTCCGTCGTTACGCAATTCTAACTCGTCGTAGTCTCTATCACATCGAGAACTGCCTGCAAGTTTACACGAAAGAGACGCACCCGCTGCCGTTCAGCGATTTGGCGATAATGGCTTGCCACGCTTTCCGCGAGCGAACAGCTCTGAAAGAGGAGGTGGCAAGGAAGAAGGGCAACACGCAAGCCGACGGCGCAATGGTAGACGCCGAACGCGCTCTGGAAAACGCAGAAGCTGCTTTGACCGTGTTGAAACAAAAAGACCAACCCGTGAGGTACGCGAGGGCGCAGAGGGATGTTGCGGCCTGTCACATGAAGAGGTTCGAGGGAGAGGCTTACCACGTCGACGAGCAAGAGAGCATCGAGCTGAGTGTGAGGGCGCTCGAGAATTGCGTGGAGGTCTTCAAGCCCATGGTCGAGTACGAGAAGAACCCGAAGAAGGTCGATAAAAAGCAGAAGAAGCTGTTTGAGCTGCAGGTGAGGCGCAGTGAGGAGGGGAGGGGGGAGCTGGGAAAGGGAGGATTGCGGGAGTAATGAGTCTCCATGAGGAGCGAAGCGACGATGTATTCGTGATAATGAGGCTCCATGAGTCACTTCGCTCCTTGTTTTCGCTCGCTCCGATGTATTCGTGATGTTTCAGCGAGGAGCGAAACGACGATGTATTTATGATACTTCAGCTCGTCACGAAGCTACGAATTTCGCTGTATCCACCACTAATACGCTCGCTGGGCTCGCGCTCTCTTCGCTCGCCGCAGCTCAACATAGTGACGGTCATCGGCGACAAAGAAAAAATATCGCCTAAATTCGAGCTCGGCAAGGCCTACTACCTTATGGGTACCGTCTACGCCCGCCGACAAACGGGATCAGTGATGCAGAACTATCAGGCCAGCATGACCTACCTCCAAAAGGCGTGCAACAATTTACCCAGCAAGTCCCCAGAATGGATGCTGGCTAATTCAATGTTGGCCAAATCCCACGCAGGCGTAGGTGCGACGCAGCGAGGAGCGAAGCGACGAGCTGGGAAAACGTTAATTCCGTTTGTTATGAGGCTTCATAAGGAGCGAAGCGACGAGCATTAAGGACATTTAATTCTAACTCGTCGCTTCACTCCTCCACTTGTTAATGCTCCTCGCTACGCTCGTCGCAGACGCTCCGACCTCGCACTTAGCCGGAGAGGACGCGAACGACGTCACGGACTTCAGCATCGATACTAGTATAAAGCACTTGCAAGTCACTCTGACCAATGTCGACGAAACGACCCAGAAGTCTGAGTGGGCGGAATTGAAATGGCAGCTCGGCTACATGTACCACTTGAAGCTCAGGGCAATTAAGGAGGCGTGTAAGGGAGTTTTTGGGAACGAGAACAAGGAGAAAGCCGAGAAGTTGGTGGACATGAGCATAGAGAACTTGGCGGCTAGTTTGACCGGGTGAGGCCCTGCGATGAGCGAAGCGACGAGCTGGGAATATGACGATTACGCGCGCCTCGCATTTAGAACATTCTAAACTAACTAGTCGCTTTGCTCCTCCGCTCGGTAATGCTCCTCGCTATGCTCGTCGCAGAATCGGTCCAGGAACGTCGCCCGCTCCGGATAGGTACTGTGCCATTCATTCCGTCATGGCCGCGACTCACTGCATAAGGGCGGACGTTTTGACTGTTGCGGGAGGTGAGAAGACGAAGACGAAGAAGAAGAAGGAGGAGGTACAGCTACAAGGACAATTCTAACACAGCGTTATCCATTTTCTTCAGCTTCGACGATGGATGTGCTGGAGGCACAGTCGACCCTGGCCCAGGCGGTCGGGCACTACCAGGCGGCTTGCACTGAGTGGCAACCTGAAAGTTACCCCGAGCAGTTCGCCGTCGTTCGGAGCAAGATCGGAGAGACCTTTGTGAAGATGGGAGAGTTGGGGAAGGCCGCCTACGCTTACAGGGGCGCCATGTTGGCGGCGGGAAACCTATGCAACATTAGTAGTTACGACAGGGACGTGTTTGTGAACAGGGAGGAGAGGGCGGACGCTTTGAAGCGGCCCTGGCAGGTGTGGAGTCGGGTGGGGGGCGTCTTCGAGGCCTGCGCGGAGATTTGCATCTGCAGGGCGCTGATCGAGGCCGGCGAGGACAGAAAGACACTGCCAGTGGTTGACGGAAGGTCAGAGAAGTGGATTTGGATTCTGGACCCGGCAGAGTTGGAGGAGGTGAGGAGGGGGGAGGACGAATCCCAGCGAGGAGCGAAGCGACGAGCTAGTAGACATAAATATGTTAAACGAGGAGCGAAGTGACGAGTTTTGCAATCTTCACCTCTAACTCGTCGTCGCTTCGCTCCTCCGCTCCTCGCTTCTCTCATCGCAGCTCGAAGCGAAGAAAAAGGCAGCGGCAGATGCTTTAAGGAGGAAGGAGGAGGAGCAAAAGAGGCTACACCCGCTGAGGAACGGAGTGAAGCAAGTCGGCGTCGCAGACTGGGAGGGCATAGACGACCAGTACGACCCCACGGAGGACATGGGGGGGGAGTTCGACGTTGGCGGGGCGATGAAGGACGGGAGGAAGAAGCTGAAGAAGGGGCAGCTGAAAGATGCATTGAAACACGGGTTGGAGCAGAAGCTGAGGCAGGTGGAGACGAACCTGGGGGATGAAGAGGGCCAGGACCGGAAGAGTGTAGTGTCCGGCTGGAAGTCCTTCA
>BLQM01000184.1:17995-43008 GCA_012489335.1 Triparma laevis f. inornata
ACCCCCCCCCCCCCCTTCCCGTAGAACTCGGAGGAGCTGAGAAGAAGAAGAAGCGAAAGAATAGCCCCAAATTCAGAGACAGCCGTCGAATCAATACCACCCCCAACGTTAACCCCAAAGACAAAAAGAAAAAAGGCGACGAGAAGGCGGAGAAGGCTCGGACCGACGCCAGGAAGCACGAGAACCTTGTCGACCAGCTCAAGCTTCGCAAGAAGACCCACACCTCTGACGAGATCCAGGCCAAGGTCATGAAGCTCTCCCAGCGGCAGCAGGACCAGTTCGAGGAGTCGAAGATTGCAGGCTGCTTGAAGGTCTGGAACCCATCGGCCCCTGCCGTCCGATACTGGGACGTCATCATTGCCGTTTTGGTCTTCTCGCAGCTGCTTATGGTGCCCTTCCAGCTGGCCGGGTTCCCCGGCTCCGACTCGGACTTCATGGAGAAGCTGAACATCTGGATCGACCTGATCTTCCTCTCTGATATCTTCGTCCAGTTCAACCTGGCCGTCGAGAGGGGGGAGCAGGGCTACTACGGAGACGATATCGATCTGATCGTCGACAGGAAGGAGATCGCGAGGCTGTATGTGAAGAAGTGGTTCGCCATCGACGTGCTAGCCATCTCTCCTCTGTTCGTATACGTGCTGGGCAAGATCGGAGCGTGAGTGAACACGAGGAGCGAAGCGACGAGTTAAACAAAATATCAAATTCAATCTAACACGACTTCGCTTCGCTCATCGCTCGTCGCAGGCTCGTCTTGAGTGGCGGGTCGGAGACCACCAACCTGCTCAAGCTCATCAAGGCCTTCCGCCTTCCGCGACTCTTCCGCCTCATGCGCATTTTCAGGGTCATGCGCACCATCAACATGCGCAGCAAGGAGATGCAGTGGCTCATGTACTCGCGCTACTCGTACCTGTTCTCGGTTTTCTATTTATTGCTGGGACTGTTCGTCATGGTCCACGTCTACGCGTGTTTGTGGTACGCCATCTCGGGGCTCAACATTGGGCAGAGGTTCTTGATAGCGGTCAAGACCTGGTTCCCGCCGCTGAACGAAGACGGAAGTTACGACGAGGACTACAGCAACTCGTACTCGTACAGCTCGGAGAGTAATGTGACCAAATTTTTGGAAGCAACGTACCCGATGGCCTTCCACCAGGCTGTATTGATGATCATGGGAGAGAGCATGGACTTGGAGACCGACGGTGAGAGGTGGATGAGCAGTGTGCTCATGATCGCCGGGGCTGTGTTGATGGCCATCGTTTTCGGAGAAGTCAGCATGTACATCACCAACTTCTACGCCAGCAGCAACATGTTCCAGAAGAAGATGACCGATTTGTACGAAAGCATGGAGGCCTTGGGGTTGCCCCAGTCTTTGCAGGAGAGAATTCACTTGTTCTACAAGTATGTGTGGGACGAGCATCACAGGTGAGATGGAGGAGGGGAGGGGGGAGTAAGAGAATTTTATAAACTAACTTGAATTGCTTCTTTTTCACAGTATCGACGGGCGACCAGCCATTCTGACCTTCGTGCCAGAACTATCCACCAACCTCGCGAAAGAGATTTACCTCTATCTATTCTCCGACATGGTGAGGCACCACGAGGATGAAGCCTCGCGAGGAGCGAACGACGACAGCAAGGAGCGAAGCGACGAGTTGAGCGGGCTTATTTATTTTCGTGTTCGCTATCTCAACCACTCACACGCTCGCTTCGCTCGCCGCTCCTTGCAGATCACCAAGGTACCCATGTTCCACAACCGACCCGCAGACGTCGTGCAGCACCTTGTCTTGGCCGTCCAGACTCTCATATACATGCCAAAGGACTACGTCATTGTCAAGGGAGAGTTCGGACAGGAAATGTTCTTCATTCAGAGCGGCAAGTGCGACGTGATCGTCGAGGTGACGACTGCCTTAACGCAGCCGGAGCTCCAGGCTATCGGGCACACCAAGTCGAGCGTCAAGGACAGACTCTTTGGAATCGTGGGGAGGAATCTCCAGAAGACGTCGACGTTCGGCTTCGCAGGCTTCAAGTCGATAAACATCGGCAGGCAGCAAAGGGAGGACGGCGTTGAAATTACGTCGGGAAGGGGGGAATCGGGGGGGGGTCGGGGGAGAGTGGAAGGTGAGGCAGCGAGGAGCGAAGCGACGAGCTGGGAATGCGTTATTTCCGCGAGTTACTGCAAGCAGCGAAGCGACGAGCATTAAGAACATTAAGAACATTCTAAACTAACTCGTCGCAACAGGTTCAGCAACAGGGTCAGCATCAACGGGACCTTGTACAAGGTCATGGAGAAGAGCGTCAAAGAGCTAGACACTGGTAGCTACTTCGGAGAAATCGCTCTGATCACGGACAGCCGAAGAACAGGTGAGATAGCGACACGGACCTCTTTCTCGGTGTAACTTTCTTCGCTTCTCGTTTCTAACACACGGCTCGCTTCGCTCGCTACTCTCTCATCACAGCCTCGATTCGCTCCCGCACGTTCACGGAGCTCTTGGTGTTGTCGCGTGATGACTTCATGAGGATCACCGAAAACAACCAAGAGGACAGGGAGGAAATGAAGGCGCAGATTCGCTCCAGATACAACGCAGACAAGAACGTTAAGAAGGCGCTGGACGGAGATGGAGGCGGCCAGAGCAAGGTGGACAAGCTGGAGAAGGAGCGCGCCGACGCACTGCACAACGCGACCAACAAGACCGTGGCCAGGAGGCAAAGCTTTCTGCAGGTGCACGCGAACGCGGGAGCGGGAAGGGCCACAGCCGGAGGAAGCGTCGTTGATAACGAAATCCACGAGCTGAAGGGCCAGCTGAGGTCCATGCAGAGCTTGATGCTGCGAATGAACAAGGGCATGGAGGATTTGGTGGCAAGGGACGACAAGCGAAGAGCGAAGGTGAAAAAGAGACGGAACAAGCTGAAGAAGTTGAGGGAGTTCAAGGCCGAAATGGGTAAGCAAGTAGAGGATGGGAGCAGGAGCAGCAAAACGTCCTCAACGATGCAGAGCAGTCCTCTGAGCGAGGACAACAAGAGTGAGGACAATGATTTGGGGAGGGGGCTACTCGACGAGGCGGAGCTGAGCACGACCGACGAGGAAGAGGAAAAACATAGCGAAGACGAGGAGGAGGACGATGAGGATGACTTCGACTCGGAGGCCGTGAGAAGCAGCATTCATCAAAGTTTAGAAAAGCAGGATACGCCGCTGCCAGGACAGCTGGAGCGGTTCGGAGGAGAATAAGTGAAAAGTATTATGTAGACAAAAGAATTAGAATTAGAAAAACCAAACATCACAGCTTTCTATTTCCAGCTATCGCGGCATCGCGGGGCTCTTCGACCCTCCTCCATACCTCGCCTTCCACAAGTTTCCCATGAATCCGCTTTTGCTGCTGCCAGGGGCTCCAAAGCTAACGTTCCTTCCTCCAGTCAAATTCATGCTCTCCTCCGTCATCGCGTCTAAGCCAAAACTCGCGTCGACGCTCACGTTACTGAATTCGTCGTCCTTGAAACTAACGTGGCTGCTCTGATTCCGCCTGGTTCCCTTGACCGGCGAAGTGAATAGTTTTTCGATCTCGTCATCGCCGACTCCTCCAACTCCAACACCGCTCCCTCTTGTGCTATTCAGATCGTTGATCCCGAGCGCTGCCGGCGTCGTTCCAACGCCTTCAGTCAACAACATCTTGCACTGGGCTTGCATGATTCCGAGCTGCCCCTGAAGCATGGTCATGTTGGCGCTGGCCGCTACCTCTTGCAAGGACGTGTACAGACCCTGCGACACGTTTATGGGCGTTTCAGGCATTCTGCTCTCGTTAGGGTTCCTCCTGTTATCGTTCACCCTGCTGTACTCCCCCCTCCTCTCGTCGCCTTCACCAAAATTGTTCTCCTTTCTCTCGTTGACCATCTTTCTATTTTCCGCCCTGAGCTTCCCCACCTCGTCCTCCAACCCCTTGATCAGGCTCTCGCTCTCCATGGCGTCCCTCCTAAAGTCGTTGACGCTCCTCTCTAAGTTGCCAACGCTCGCCTTCGCCGACAAAATATAATCGTCGCGCTCTTGTCGAGCGATTTCGACCTCTGCCGCCAACCGCTTCCTCCATTCCTCCTCCGCCTTGCGCAGAGCGCCGGCCGCCAACTCGGGCACCTTCCTCGTGACCTCGCTCCTGACCTCCTCCACCTTCATGTTGGCCTCCAATATACTCTTATCCGCGGTCTCTTTCAAACGCTCCTTCTCGTCTCTCGTGAACTCCAAGTCCTGAACGGCCGCCTGCCACTTCCTCTTGTACTCGTCGGTAGTCGACCTCTCCCTATCCTTGATTCCTTCGATCTCCCTCCTGAGCATGACCAGCTCGCTTTCCTTCTCCGACGCAACGCCCTCCGCTTTCAGCGCCCTCTCCGCCTCCCTGTTCTTGGCGACCTCCAGAACCTGGCAGCGCTCGAGCGCACGGCGTCGTTCCCAATCAGCCGCTGACTTATCGCTCTCGACTTTTTGCACTCGGTCATTAGATTCGTTCTGCGACGAGCGTAGCGAGTCGCATGAAGATTTGCATTAGCGAGTTAGAATTACGCATCGGTAATTAAAGCATTCCCAGCTCGTCACCTCGCTCCTCGCAGTTTCTCACCTCACTGGCGTCTAGCTGCCTTTTCAAAACCTTAATCTTCGCGTGCAACTCCGTGGTGGCCTTAGCGTGCTCCCTCTCGGCGTCGACCACGGCGACCTTGGCCCTCTCCATCCCCGCTTTCAAGACCGTCACCTCATCGGAGCCCAGGTTAGTCTGCGCCTTGAGCTTAAGCAGCTCGGCCCTGTCCTTGTTCCACAGTTTCTCCCTCTCGTCCAAACTGCCCTTCATTGAAACGCACTTGCTTTCCAACGTCTTGATCTGTGACGATGAGGACGAGTAACGAGGCGACGAATTAGCATAACTGTTTCTGCGTAGTATAAATGCTTCTAACGGTTACGTTCACGAACTCCTTCTCACCTGCTCCATCGCAGTCAACAGCGCCGCCTCGGCAATTTCGGATTTCGCCTTGCAGTCCCTCGCGATCTCCTCGGCGTTCAGCAGGTCCAGTTCCGCCTTGCTCCTGGCTTCCACCGCAGTCGTGGCTTTCGCGAGCAGCTGCGACGAGCGTAGCGAGTCGCATGAAAATTGTTGTTAACGTGTTAAAATTGCGTAGAGATGAAAGCTGTGTTTATGTTGACACTAGAACTAGCAGCGTAGCCAAATTACGAACACAAATATCGCGTTCCCAGCAAGTCGCCTCGCTCCTCGCGGCTTCGCACCTCCGCCTCCCTCCCCCTCACGCTGTCCCGCTCCTGCTCCGCGGCGAACAAGCGACTCTTCAAATCTCCAACAACTTTGCTTGCGTCCTTGACGTGTTCGCTCTGCATCTCCAAGCTGGACAGTGTTTTATTGGCCTCCGTAACCCTCCCCTCCTTCTCCATTTCCAGGCCGAGCTTGATGCCCGCGATTTCGGTCTGTAATTTGATGATTTCCGAGGCTGCGACGAGCGTAACGAGTCGCATGAAAGTTGGCGTTTATGAGTTAGAATTGCGTAGCGAAGAAAGATGCTTGAATGTTTAGACTAAAGCTACTAGCACAGACGAATTGCAACCGTAAATATCGTAATCCCAGCTCGTCGCTTCGCTCCTCGTAGGGCCTCACCATGGTCCTCCTTCAGCTTGGACACCTTGGATGACCAGGCTTCGTCTGCCTCACTGCGAGCCGAGGAGCGAAGCGACGAGTTAGTTTTGTCTTAATTATTAATGCTCGTCGATTCGCTCCTCGCGACTTCTTACCTCCTCGCCTTTGCCCCCGCGGCCGCCTCGACGTTCTCCCTCTCGAGCTTAGTCAAAGGCGCAGCCTCGCCGTCCTTGTCAATGACCCCGTTGCTTATGTTCTTGTTCAGCTTGAGCTCCAACAGCGCGTGTTCGTGGGCGAGATCGTTCCTTTCCTTTGCCAGATCCTTCACTTGCTTCTTCAGTCGGGCGATGGCGTCGACTCGTTCCGTCTCGAGCGCCGCACTCTTCTTCTCCTTAATTCGCCACTCTTCGACGATGTCCTGGAGCTCCGTCACTTCCTGATCCTTGTCCACGAGCTTCCTGCGCATTTCCGTGACCGTGCTGTCTTCGGGCCTCAGCCTGCTGAAGTCTTTCTTCTGGTCGGTATTTGTGTGTGTGGGCGTTTTAGGGGGCGAAGTTTGCGGCTCCTGTGGCGAGCGAAGCGACGAATTAGTATTAAGTGATTATTAATGCGAGGAGCGAAGCGACGAGCTCTTTCGGACTCGCTCCTCGTTGTATTTGTGACACTTCATAATCTCGTCGCTTCGCTCCTCGCAGTTTTGTCTTACCTCCTCGATTCCGTGGAGCTTGCTAGCCTTCCTGTCGCTATCCCAGCCACGATCAAGGGAGTCAGACCTCGAAGTCCGGCTGCTGTCGCGATCCCTGTCGCGGTCCCTGTCGCGGTCACGATCACGATCCCTGTCACGATCCTTGTACTTGTTGTTGCCTCTGTCCCCGCTGCCTCGCCTTCCTCCGCCCTTATAGGAAACCGGGCTCTCGTCGCTCTCGTCGTCGTAGCTTGACGACCTCGACCCTCGACGGCGGTTCGAGCTTGAGCGCCCTCCTCCGCTCTCCTTCGCGGCCTTTCTCTTCTCGTATCGCTCGTCCACGACGGAGTCGGTGAATGTGTCGTAGCCAGTTCCAGTGCTTCCCCTGGACTCTCCACCACGAGAATCCCTAGAGTCGAGAGCCCTGGACTTGCCGTCCTTGCCCCTGTCGTCGAGCAGCTCGGTGTTCCTTCCGAAGCCGCGGTTGTCCATGTATTTATCTAGCGTCTTTCCTTTGACGCTATTATACCGAGGATGAATGTTTGAGGACGAAGCCAGAGCGAGGAGGGGAGGGGGGAGTTAGAATGAATATGAATGTGAATGCCCATGCGTTGTCAGCGAGGAGGACGAGGAACGGTCACTTTCACTTCGCTCCAAGTACGAGGAACGGCCACGTTGCTCCTCGCCAGAATGAATAAATCATGCATTGTCAGCTCGTCGCTTTGCTCCTCGTAGTTTCTCACCTGCTGTCCTCCGAGGCCGTGCTGTCAATGGCCTTCTTCCCCTCGGGCATGCTCAGATCGGGCGTCGGCCTCTCCCCCGGCGGGCCTCCGGCGTTACCCCACCTGTCGTCGTCGTCGTTGTTGCCCTTTTTGGGCTTCTTCATGTCGTCGTACAGGTCCTCGGCCATGACCTCTGGCACCTCGATGCTGACCTCCTCGAAATCCTCCTCGACGATGTCGTCTTCTTCCTTGGCCTTGGCCTTGGGCGCCGACGAAGCCTTCTTTGCGGGAGACTTGGGCTCCTCCTTGGCCGCGGTTTTGGCCGACTTCGACTTCTCCTTGTCCTTCTTCGCTCTTTCTGTCCTTCTTTTCTTCTCCTTCTCGAACTTCGATTTGTACTCGCTCAAGCGGGGGTGCTCCCAAATGGATTCGCCTGTGTCCTCGTTGACGTAGTAGGGGTAGATTTCGCCGTCCTCCTCGTCTTCGTGCTCGAGCATCTGCCAGGGCGAGGGGAGGGCGCAGTTTAAGTACTCCTCGGCGATGAAGAAGAGGTCCTTGTCGTTTTCCTCGTCCATGCCAAGCTCCACAGCTGACTCAATGACGGCTTCGAGTGGAAAGGACATGATGGCGGTGGTGATAAAGGTTGCTGAGGGGAGAGTTGTTGTGTTGGTTTTGGGCGGGGCTGCGAGGAGGGAAGAATTTTTAGGGGGAAAGGGTGAGGACATACCGGTCGTTTACAAGGTTTGCAAGGTTTGATTTGCGTACTTCATGGCCCATGCAGTTGCTGTGGTCGCTGTTCTACGTACCTGATATAGTCAGTAGGTGCGGAACTACGAATTCAAATAAGTGTGGGAACGTTTCAAGAAATATAGTGCGCAAATGACCAGGACTATGGGAGGTCCCCCCCAATCACTTCCCAAGAAGAAGAAATCTGCCAAACTCGCTAAAAGTAAGACTTTGGCTCGGTTTTCGCCCTCTCTTTAAATATCTCACGTCGTATAGATAGAATAGAATGCCGCATGCGATTTTTTTAGAAACTCCCATTCGCTTATTCCTTTTTAATAACATCATCATCATGGTATCGTGCGATCATGGTTGCGTGCGACGGTCATACCCTGACATCAACCAACACACAGCAGGGCGAACACCATTGTCGCAACACCTCCGCATAACCCCCCAAACCTAACCACCCAACCTCCACCCCCGCCCCACCCACGATCGACCATCAAAACTAACCCCACCCCCCACCCCACTCCAATACCCCACCTTCCAGATTATGCCTGCAGCCAAAAAGTACGACCTCGTCCTCTACGGAGCCACGGGCTTCACCGGAACCCTTGCCGTCAAGTACCTGACCTCGCAGTACGGGACGTCTATCAACTGGGCGATCGCCGGGCGCTCCAAAGACAAGCTCGAGAAGCTCTCCACAACACACGGAGGCGACTGCGACATCCTCGTCGCGGACAGCCTCGACGAGAAGGGCCTGACCGCCATCATCAAGAAGACGAAGGTCGTCGCTTCCGCCGCTGGGCCTTTCGCCCGCTACGGCACCCTCCTCGTCTCGCTCTGTGCGAAGCTCGGCTGCGACTACTGCGACATCACCGGAGAGACTAACTGGGTCAGGGAAATGATCGCCCTCTACGACGACGTCGCCCGCGCGACCAAGGCCCGCATCGTCCACCATTGCGGCCACGACTCCATCCCGTGGGACCTCTCCGCTTACTTGTTGGCTAACAAGTTGTCTGAAGAGTTCAACGGCGAGAAGGTGAGGATCTGCGAGTAGCGAAGCGACGAGCTGGGAATGCGTTAATTCCGAATGTTATTCGGGTGCGCAAGTAGCTCCAGTCTAGATGTCGACGCCACTATCACCGCCGCGCAAATCTAACTCGTTAACACCAATCTTCATGCGACTCGCTACGCTCGTCACAGGTCAAGAAATTCGATTTCTACGACGACATCAAGAGCGCCCCCAGCGGAGGCACTCTGGAAACGGCATTCGCCATCATGTTCGGGAAGGAGAAGGCCTATAAATTCACGGAGCAGAAGAAGCTGGGTTACGACGCTCTTTTGAAGACACCCGACGGGAGCAAGTCAGCCCATTCCATGAAGAGCAGGAATGTGGATTTGTTGAATTTGAGCAAATCGAGCTCTCTCCCCCACAGGTCTTTCTTCTTCATGGCCCCCGTAAACGCCAACGCCGTGAAGCGCAGTAATGCGCTGAACGGCTACGGAAATTTAACCTACACGGAAGGCCAAAGCTTCCCCAACATCTTCGCCACAATCTGGTACATTCTGGGTTACGCTGTATACGGTTTCTGCATCTACCTCCCTCCCCTCCGTTTCATTATGCGTAAATTTATCCTCCCCAAGCCTGGCCAAGGTCCTAGCGAGGAGTACATGAACAGCGGGTATTTGCACGTGCTAGGTGTCGCGAAGGGGGAGAACGGGAACACTGTGAAGTCGACCATGTCGTTTTCCGTTGATCCGGGGTACAAGGATACGGCGAGGATGCTTGTGGAGAGCGCACTGGCGTTGAGTGTTAGTGAAGTTGAATGTGGGGGGGGAGTTTTCACGCCGGGGGCGTGTCAGAAGGAGGTGCTGTTGGACAGGCTTTTGGAGACTGGAACTGAGTTCAAATATCACTAGAATTTTTTTGACGTTGGTGATAAGATAATATTGGATTGGATTGGTGGGAAAGGTTAAAAAGAAAGATATACCGTGGGTTTTTTTATACAAATATTCTGCATCTATTTAATTTCATTGTGTTTGTTTGGGGCGGTAAAGCGTGATCGTGTGACCCACGCATTGGACCACTCTCACGCCGACCATTTCCTCGACGATATTTCTCCCGAACTCCTTAGCCTCCTTGTTCTTTATCCCCGCGTCTCTCACGACGACAAAGTCATTCTTCCAAAGTAGCATGTCCAGCTCTTCCAGGAACTTGGGACCGTAGATCTTGCCCTTGGCCAAGGACAGGGTCTTGATTTCGTTTGTCCTCTTCAGCTCCCCCGCCATGGCACGGGCAGTTTTCAAGGTCTCGCCCATTTCCGAGGGAGGAGATTGCAATTTCTGGCCGGCCACGATGTAGTTCATCCGGCTCAAGAAATTGGACGCTACGTCAGCGCATCCCGGGTCGTCGACTATTTCGACCTCCACTCCGGCATCGGTGAGCAGCTTGAATCCGCCTCCGTCCACCTTTGGATTAGGATCGCGGCAACCAACCACCACGCGCTTGACTCCGGCTTGCAGCAGACTGGCGGCGCACGGGGGAGTCCGGCCGTAGTGGCAGCAGGGCTCCAAAGTGACGTAGGCGGTCGCATCTTTCGCGCAATCCGTGAACATGTTCGATCCTTGTTCTTGGTACTCAGTGAGGAGGTCAGTCACGATTTGGTTGGGTTTGTTTGAGGCCACATCAACCGCCGCTGATTCTGTTTTTGTATCAAGTTAGCGAGCGAAGCAGCGAGCGAAGCGAGCCGTGTTAGTAAGTTATTGGGCGGTATTAGTGGCGGAGGAGTAAGGACGCAATGTCGTAGCTCGTAGCTCGTAGCTCCCACCTCCACTTTCTACGCAGCCGGCAACCTCGAAGAGCGCAAACACTTCCGCATGGGGCCAGCCGGCGACTGGGTGGTGGCCCGCGCCGAGGATCGTGTCGGTGTCGGGAGATACTATCACGCAGCCGACCGGGGGGTTGGGGTAGGTCGAGCCGAAGGGTGGTGTGCGGGCTTGCTCGAGGGCGAGGGAGAGATAACGGGCGTCGGTGTCTGGAGAGTCGGTAGGAGTTGACTTTAAGACCAGGGGCGAGCGAAGCATTCTGCGACGAGCCGTTTGTGTGGATGGGGCGTTGAATGTGAACGAAGGAGTAGGGAGGAGGAGGAGGACGACGACGAGGACGGGAAGTGAAATGACGAAATAAATCATGGCGAGGGAGGGTTTTTCGGGAGAAGGTGGGATGTGGGTGGCGGGAGAGGATACAGTAGAGGCGTAGAAGGGGTAACAGACTTTTGGATTGTGTGTGGGACAGACACTGAAATTTGAGGGAAGAAAATCTGGAAAGTTAGCGAGCCGATTTCTCGAAATATACGTTCCAAGATGTCCAAGTCTGTAGTCACCGAGTCTAAGGATAACGATTTAAGCCATAAAATGGGTGGTGAGAGGGGATACGGAAACGATGATAAGGAGAATAGGGAGGGGAATCCCGAGGTCCCGCTGACGTAGAATTTGACGACTTCGACGACAGTTTTCACAGTCCCTGCGACGACGGATCAGTTCATGCACACCCCTGAGTTCAGGATACACTTCGTTGATTACGTTCCGGATAATATGTTAATGGCGCTGAGGTCGACGACGAAAGCGTGGAGGGCCCTGGCGGAGGCGTTTATCGACAAGGACAGGGAGAGTGGCGCGATTATGGTTCACGATGGGAAGGGTATAAGTTGGTTTGAAGTCCCCCCTGATCCTCGAGAGGAGAGGCGTAAGCTCGTAACACTTGTGATCTTCCTTCTGAATGTTACGAAGATCGGAGAGCATGCATGCCACTTGGCCGCGAATCTCGTCGTTTTTGATATCCCCGAGGGCATTGAGAGCATCGGTAAATTTGCCTTCGTACACTGCAAGAGTTTGACTACCGTATCTTTCCCGACGACGCTAACATTAATTCGTATGCAAGCCTTCGATAGTTGCTCCAGTCTAGAAAATGTCGATCTCCTCCACACAAACCCTCAAGAAATATGCCTTCCAACGTTGCTCAGAACTAAAATCGATGATGATCCCGGACTCGCTTGAAACGCTTGGTGAAAATGTCTTCTGTGACTGCTCCAAGCTAGTCTCCTCCGACATTGACGAAGAAGACGCCAACGCGGTTGTCGCCTACCTCCGCTCCCAACAGCAACAACTGTCGTAAAAAAAACAACTCTAAAATTTTGTAGTCCAATAAGAGCAGAATATTTTACTTTAACGTTATGCCGCTCTCTTCGTCCTACTTCACTCACTCCCCCGCCAACTAACTCTACTGTTTTTTGGTTCGATGGTGTGGATGGGTGGGTTATTTTTGAGCTGAAAGACAAGGTTTTCTTAATAGCAAGTTAAGGATTTGTAGGAATTGTTACTACTTTGAGAATTTCTTCGTCCCCCCCTTTTTTTCTAAACCCTACGTAAAAAGAAGAAGAAACATCGTAAAACGTTTACAATTTCGTAAGAGCAAAAACCTAAAACTTTAGCCCGCCCCATAAACGTCCCTCTCCCTTCCCTTCCCTCCCTTCCACTCCACCACCCACAGCTCCCCTCCCTTGAACCCCGCCACAACAACGTCCCTAAAATTATGCACCATCGTGAAATTCTTGTTAACCGCCTGTTTTTTCCTCTTCTTTCCACCCTTCTCCTCCTTCTTTCTCGAGATCATCGAGTCCCTCGGCCTGTGTACAACGTCTTTCGGGATGGGGGAGTTTAGGTCGATTCGGCAGAACATTTGTCTGAACATCTGTAAAAGAGAATTGTTAGTGCACTTTTATACGGCCTCCTAAATTAGTTTTGAGGGGACGCTCAAACGGCATTATTCATTTAGCAAGGTTCAATTAGGAGCTCGTCGCATCACATTGCCCGGAGGCGTGAAGGGAGCGCTGCATCTTGCAATTTCGAAAATGTAACATTAACTTTCGCTTCGACGACTCCTTTTCGCTTCGACGACTCCTTCTTCGATCGAACGACGGGGGAGGGAACCGCGGACAATCGTCTCAGCATGTAAGCTCCTCCGCTCAAATCACTACTCACCATCCAAATAACCCCTTCCCCCTCCTCCCCTCCTCCCCAAACCGCCTCCTTAACCCCCATCCAATCCTCCGGCATCTCCAACCCTCCCTTCACAACCTCCTTACTCCACTCATCCACCTCCCCCTCCTTATAAAACTCAAACCCATTATCAACCTTAACAACCAACAAGCTCTCTTGTTTAGTGTACATAAAATTCGCAATCTCCGATCCAGGAATAACTCTAACAACGTCATTATCAATTTCAACGCACTTCCCAAAATTCCTCAACGCGTATTTCCCTCCTCCAGCAATAACAATATCGTCCCATACCTCTTCAAACTCTTTCGTTTCAACTTCCACCACGCCTTCCTCCAATTTATAACTAACAACATCTCCGTCCGTATAACACACCACTATAAAATCCTTAAACAATTTACACCTATAAGCCGCACCTTCAAAATCTTCATTATTCAACCACTCAATCCCCCCATTTTCCTCCCTCTTTCCCAATCTAACACCAAAATCCCCCGCATAACAAACAAACCTTTCATTACCATCAACACAACATACATTCCCCTCTTCTTCCACAGTAACCCTAACTTTTTGCTCTTCACCTAACCTCCCACTTTCTATCAAATTTCCTTTTGTCAACCAGGTAACGTATTCATCGTTTAACGCACTAAATCCCTTAGGTAAATTAACACGGAGACGTGTGCAGCTTAAGAGGTTACGTACATCAGAACTAATGTTGATACATCCATTCTCGTCCGTAGAGATAATGCCGCCTGCGGTTGTTTTGATTAAAGACGTAATTCCGATTCTACTAATTCTACGAGGAGTGGTTGAGCGGACGTGGATCCGTGTTAGAAACGAAGTAGTCTCACTCAAGAAACGCCGAACGTTGAGACGTGTCGATCTCTTCGTCGGCGAGCGAAGAAAGTGACGCCGACGTTGCTACGGAGACTTCCGCCGAATAAGAACTTAATTAACACGCATTCCCAGTCTCGTCCTCGTCCGCTTCGCTCCTCCCATCCCCTCACCTAAATTTCTTCGTAAAAAACTCCCCCTCCCCCACGCTCGCCTTAACAACCACCCCTTCCTCCGTTCCAAAAAAAACCTCCCCCCCAATTTCCACCACCTCCCCAAATTTACTCACACAGACATTCGTATCCTTGCAGAATTCATAGTTTTTCAAAGCTGTAAGATTTCCACGGGTATCACCGAAGAAGATGTATTCCCCGAGACTAATGCATGCTGTGATATGCGCATTACTCTCGTCTTTCGTTCTCGAGCTTTTAGATGCTTTATGAGTATACCTTTCTTTAAGAACATCTCCATTAACATCATAAAAGTTAAGGGTACCATTAGTTCCCGCAGTTGTGAAGAGAGTTGATGAGAGGGATGTACAAGTTATGTAATTTGATTGTGGGAGGGCTGTACTGAATTGACGTTCTAGCAAGAGATCAGAAGTTGAGGTTGGAAGGGTATAGATTGAGGTTTTTGTATAACATGTTACATAGAGTTTATCTCCTCCTGTTTGAAGGTGAACTGGGAAATTACTGAGTTGATTGGGAGGGGTTAAGGTGCGGGTGTGGAGGTTAATTTCGAGGAAGTAACCGGGGGAGGAGGCGAAGAGACGGTTTTGGAGGAACTTTAAGGAGGTGAAGGAGGTTTGAGGTGTGCCGGAGATGAGGAGAATTGGGGTTAGCTTGGGAGGGTAGTGGAGGAAGAGGTGACCGGAGGTGTGAGAGGTTAGGAGGCAGTTGGGGAAATGGGGAGAGGAGGCAGGGAGGAGGATTGAGGAGGTGATTCCGGGGTGGAAGATGGACGACGTATTTAGGCGGTTAAGCGGGATTTGAATTGGGGTTTGTTTCTGCGGGAGGTGGTCGAGGAGCGTAGCGATGAGGTGTTAGAAATTGGTAAAATACAATGAATGAATTGCTTCGTAGCCCTTTATATTCTCAACGCGAACGTCGCGTGTCCTCGCTCCCTCACTCACCATCTGCGTATCTTTAACAACTTTCCCCACACCCTTCCCCGTCTTCTTCCTCTTCCCAGTAGGCACAGCTGGTGACTTAAACCGGGAATTTTTAACACCGTTAGTGGTAGCTGCGGATGATTTGGAGGGTGTTTTGGACGAAGCCATCGCCGTGATCCGGTGGTGAATGGCCTAGCGAAGAACAACGGAAGTGGGAGAAGTGTAGCAAGTTTCGCGTTGGTTCACGTTGGTTTTGAGAACTCTAATGCTTGTCAAATTCCAAGGCAACTATTCAAGACTATTGACGAGGCCGTGGAAGTCTGCTAAAATGAATTTATTTTCACAGGAGATTTTCACATTTCGACCAAACCGACTTTTGCCTAATTCATACTCCACAGTCTACCTCACGACCCCGCGAACAACCCCAGCTACAGATACCCATTAAAATCCCCCTCCTTCCACCCCCACGCCCATTACCCCCTCCTCCAATGTTCTCCGCCCATCTCCGCCCGCTCGTCCTCCGTTCGGCTCGACCGTCTTTAAACTCCCTCCCCTCCCACCGTACTCCCACAACATGGACTCTGCTCTCTTCCCCTAAGCCCAAGCCGGTCATTGAGGTGAAGGACCCGGAGCCGTGGAGGGAGGCGACGCACGGGAGAGGGAAGAGCAGTAGTCGGCCGGGCGTCGTAGCTATAAAAGGTGAGGCCAAAAAAACGCATAGTTTGATTAAAGAACAACGTACGCGAAACCACACCAAACTAACTCCCCCCATACCCCCCCCCCATACCCCCGCAGTCGGCATGACGCAACTCTGGGACTCCTGGGGCGTCCTCACTCCCTGCACGATCCTGCACGTAGACCGCAACCGCACCCTCCAGCAGAAAACCCCCGAAAAAGACGGCTACACCTCCGTCCAAATCGGCGCCGGCGGCAAGAAAGTAAAGAACTACACCAAATCCGACCTCTCCCGCGTCAGCGGCTTCATCGACCGCGCCGAATGGTCCAGCAAAGCCTTAAGCACCCTCTCAGACTACGACATAACCCAACACGAAGACGGCTACGTCCCCGAAACGATCCTAGAATTCCGCCTCCACGCAAACCAACACCTCCCATCCAACACCCGCTTATCCGCCGCGCAGTTCGTCCCAGGTCAACTGGTAGACGTGCGGGGTAAAACCCGCGGTAAAGGTTTTCAAGGTGGTATTAAAAGACATAATTTCTCAGGCATGCCCGCAACCCACGGAGCTTCAAAAGTTCATCGAGCCATAGGCTCCACAGGGCAGTGCCAAGACCCCGGTAAAGTCTGGAAGGGGAAGAAAATGCCCGGGCAGATGGGGCAGGTTATGAGGACTACGGAAATGCTTGAGGTTGTGAAGGTTGATAGAGGGAGGGATTTGATTTTCGTTAAAGGGCAGGTGCCGGGTTCTAGAGGGAATTGGGTGAAGGTCAGTGACGCTAAGAAGGGGAATAGGTTGAGTAAGGAGCTGGTTAAGGCGGTCAATGAGGAGGCGGGGGAGGAGATTTATCCGAACGGGGAGGTGCCGTATCCGGTGTTCGAGAGGGTGGAGGGGAAGGACGGGAGCGGAATAGCAGGGTTGGAGGTTTGGAAACCGAAGGGGAACGTCGATCCGTTCTATATCGACGAGGAGGAGTAAATAAATAGCAAAGATAGGAGCCACAAAAGAGGTAAAAAACCATTTGCAAATATAACCCACTCCTCTTAAATTTATTTTTATCACGCATCAAACCATCTGTCGTCATGTTGTTACGACCCCAAACTAGCATACGACTAAATCACGGCGGTGCTGGAGCCACTGCCGTGGCCGAAGGCTACAAATAGAAACAGTGTTGTTCATTTTGTGTTAGATTTGTATCAGTATGCATCAACCATCGCTCTCATCGCGCTCACCTTCTTCACCTTCCCACCCCCACCCCCATTAAACCTATCAGCCCTCCTCTTCAACATCCAATCGTAGGTCCCCATGCCGACCCACAGCAAGTACATGTGAAACCCGAACAAACTCAAGACGCTGGGCACGAAAACCGCCGCCAACCCTAAGCACAGCCACCACCCTGCCCACCCCCCGTCCTCACTCACGAACAGCATATACACGGCGTAAACGAAATGAACCCCGTGGGTCACGATTCCTAGCGTCACCACGGACAAGAATCGGCCGTAGTTGCTGCTTCCCACACACGTGTTCAGCCAAGAGCAGTGGTGGTCCAGTCCGGGCACCATCTTTTTGCATTGTGAGCAGTACCTGAGAAGAGAAGAGAAGATTTCTCGTGTGTTAGAATAGAATGGAATGGAGCAACCAAACTAACCCTAATAAGGCTCGCTTCGCTCGCCGCCACTTACCTATCCTCAAACTTTCTCCCCTTTATACAAAAAAAATCCAACCCTCCTACGCTACTATCATGCAAGCCCAGATCCACGTAGACCAGTATTCTCGCCAGAAAAACCACCGCATACGCCACCAACGGTCCAATTCCCAGAAAAATCTCCGACGATTCTCCCCCGTCTCCGGAGACGTAAAAGCCCCAGAGGAAACACCCAGTGATGCAAACCTCACCGCTGATCAGGACGAGCTGATCTCTAGACCAGGGCCGTTCGAAGCCGTTGGTCCTGGGCCTAGCTGCTGGCATCCCTGTAATACTACTACTACTTCTGGTACTGCTACTTCGTCTAAACTATCTACTGCTACTACAACCCCCTCCGCCAACCTTCCCCTACTAGTACTAACAGACAGGCTTGGTCGTCGTTTTTTGATTTTTATCCGTGCTCAAAAGATTATCCCAACGACGTCTACCCAACTAACCCTAAATAAACACCAACAACCCTAACTCAAATATCCACTTAAATAAACCGCAAATTCCAACGTTACGTTAGCACAATAATGCTGGGAAGTGACATTATTTCAGTGCGAACTTCCATTGGAGTCGCGCATCTGCAATCGTCGAAGTATGTTTAGCCTCATCAATTGTGTTTATCCGACTCCAATAGAAACGAACATTCGCCCGCTGGCCACAAAGCCATCAGCGCCGGGAGTGTTCTCCCACCTTCGCCCCCCAGCCGATAACTCCGGCCCCGCCCTGCTCGGTTATCTAGGAAAATCAAAGACACCTAGGTCACCTTCCCTCGAGGTCCCCCCTACTAGCTAGCCCTTGAACCCCCCTCCCGGCGGTCATCTCCCCAATCCGGCCTTCATTTGGACCTACACGCACCCCCGGCCCTCGTCCGAACCCTTGGTATATTTCTTTCCGTAACATCATGGAGCAGCAACCCCAGTCCAAAAAGAATGACATCTTGGACACTGAAGACGCCCTCGGCTCCTCGACCCTTCAGGGTGCCGAGAGTAGGAAGAACTACACCACTGCCCAGAACGTGGCTTCCGGGCCAATATCCAGGCCTGTTGGCAAGAGGAAGTCCTTCGGTGGTAGAGAGAGTAAAAGGAGGAAGAGCACTTCGGGTGTCCAGGAGGTGAGAGACAAGAGAGACGAGAGTGCATGCCGAGAGTGCATGCCATGCAGCCCAATTTCTACTAAACTAAATTAACCCAAACACCAATCTAACCCTACCCAACCCCAATCAATCCTCCCAAAGCCTACAAAGAACACCACCACCTTTAGCAATACCTCTTCCTCCCAGCCCAGCTCCAATACCTCCTCCCACACGCAAGCCCCTCACTCCCACTCCCAGCACGCGTACCAGCGACCGAAATTCCACGTCGACCAAACTCGGGTGATCAACAAGGAGCACCACCTCAAGCTTGTTAGCAGCAACGACTTCTCCCCGTCCCTCCACACTCCTCTGTCCCTGACCCTGTGCCCTGCGGGAACTAGAGCGCTCACTAGTAATAGTAATAGTAACAACGCCTCAGCCTTTCGCTTGGCACTGCGCCCCAGAGCAAGCAAACCCGAAGCAAACCCCTCCCTCTTCCCCTCCGACGTGACTCTAGGTTTCGTCACGGGAGACAATTTCGAGTCTTGGCTCAAGGTACGAGGCCTCGAGGAGCGAAGCGACGAGCTCGTAATTTAGCTACGCTGCTAGTTTCAGTGGAGACACCACTCACTCGACACTCAACAACCAACTCTAAACCCCCCCTCACTCCTCCCCTCCTCGCTTCGCTCGTCGCAGTCTATAAAATCCGAGTCCGGCTATGGAGAACTCGACGCCGTGGCTTACACCAAGGACGGTCGACCTTATGTCAACCGCCTCACGCTGTCCAAATTGCCTTCAAACCCTAACTATTGCCTGGCCATGCTCCAGGAGTTCCGCACGGCTCTGTCGAACCCTCCCCGTGCCATCACTGACTCCACGAACTCGTCGAATCAGTCCAACTCCGACTTCAACAACTCCTCTTCCAACGACACGTCCTCCAACTCCTCCTCCACCAAGCGCGACCCGAAAAACCTCTACGCCAGGTCGAACTCTGGCTCGGACAGCGCCGTCAACGACAGCGACATTGTCGATTTCATAGCGGCCAGTAGCGGCGGCGAGAGCGAGCAGAGTGAGCGGTCGTCGACCCCTCAGGAGGAAAATGACAATAGCGAGGAGAACAATAGCAACGATGGGAGTGACGGCGTGGAAGTGACCGACAATGACGTGGCGAACTTTTTGGTCGACGAGGCCGATGATGTTGAGGGTGACGATGAAGAAGGGGATGAGGTGGTTACGACAAAGGTGAAGGCAACAACGACGACGACAAAGCCGCCCGCCCCTCCTCCTCAAACCACCAACACCACCTCTAAAACCTCGAAACCCACACCCACACAACAGCAAAACCCCCAAAAAATGGATCTCTACCTCGTGGCCGCCCGCATCGACCTAGAAACGGCGTGTCGCGCCGCGTGGGCGTCCTCTTTTGGCTCCAACGAACTGCTCCAACGAAGCACTTCGTCCTACTCGCTCACCTCCGTTGGCAACAACGAGTCTTCGAGCAACTCCGACGACAGCAGCACCAAGAAGGGTGAAAACCACGAGGCCATAACAAAAGCTGCTAGGGTAAAAAAGCCTCAATCGCCCAGCAAGGATAACTTAGGCAGCGTGGAGACCTTCATGAAGTTCATGAAAGACAGCGATCACGCGTTCGTCCTTTTGTCGCCTCTCGGGTTGATCATGTCGAGCAATGCAGGTGAGGCAGAGCAAGCGACAGAGACAAGCTGGAGACGGGGGGTAGAGGGCGAGACGAACCCAGAACAGAGTGAAGTTGATAACTTATTTACTAACCCGAGTTAATTCAATTCACACAGCATTCACAAACCTTTCCGGCTACAAACTCCAAGAAGTGGAACAGAAGAAAATATCCGAAGTCCTCGGAGGACCCGGCACGGACGAGGAGAAGGAAACGCTCATGTGGAAGGACGCCAGCGTCGTGATCGACGGAAAAGTCAGCCCCGCCATCAAACTCCCAACAGTGACGACCTTGCTCCACTACAACCAGACCAATGTCGCCTTCTTGAACGGCCTGCGCGCTTACAAAATAGGAGGTGAGAAGCTGCGAGGAGCGAACGCCGACAGCCAGGAGCGAAGTGACGATTACGGTCTTTATTCGCCCGCCCCACTAGCTTCAGTCTTGATATCGACGCCACCACCCCCACCACCCAATTCTAATTCGTTGACGCTAATCTTCCTGCGACTCGCTACGCTCGTCGCAGCCGGCACCCAGCCTTTCTGGGCGGTTTCCATGGAAAATAGAAGCAACCGGGTTGGTACCACCAAACCGGAAAAGAAGAAGAAAGCGGCGGCGGAAGGGATGAAGGTGATGGCCGATGTGATTTTGGTTTCGATTTAGAAGAATATTGAGTAGTTTGAGTGAGAGATAGAAATAATAGAAAAGATTGATTCATGCCCGACGCAAGTTTCTCTTTACAAATTTCACAGCATTATTATTCTTTTTATTCTTGCTTAGTTTTATATTCCTTGTCCAAGTCCTTGAGCATCGCCTCGAACTTAGCGTCCCATTTATCTTCCGTCATAATTTGTTTATGTGTTTGCGCTTTGTCTTTGTGTTGTTCCCCCTGAGTACTATCCGCTTCCTCCTCCTCTCCCCCCTGCACGAAATCCCTGACTAGGTCCGCGACGGCCTTGTCCTCGAAGACTGTGAGTGTTGAGTGGGGTGAGTTAGAATTGTGTAGCGGATAGAATTTAAAGTTTCTCTCACCTTCGGCTATGGACGCCATTTCCATTCCGTTGACCTCCCTTCCACTGTTCAAAACTGGCATGTCCACCGTGACCGTGTCCCCAGCCCCATGCGACTCGATGACTTCTCCTATTTTCGTATCAACGCTGATTCCCTCCTTGACGGTGGATTCAGCCACGGCGAGGGCGGCCACAGAGTCCTTCGCAGTGATGCAGTTTTTGGCCGCTTTCTTGTTGAGCCACATGAACCTCGCGGTCCAGCCGATGCTGCGACGGGGGGGAGGGGGGAGCGGCGAGCCGAGTTAGAATTGTGTAGCGACAAAAGTGCTTGAGCATTAGACTAAAGCTACGTCGCTTCGCATTGTTACTCCCTTAAATTATCGTACTCCCAGCTCGTCGCTTCGCTCCTCGCAGTAACAATCTCACCTCCTCAAGACGTTGTACAAAAAGAACACCTTCCACACGTCGACGGGGGTGACGGGGTTGCCCCTGAGCGCGAAGTTCTTGACCCTCAAGAACGCGAGGGGGGCTAAAAATAGGAACGACGAGTAGACGCCGCTCAAGAAGCCCAGGTCCCTCATTCCGAGCATGATGCCCTCGGCGGCACAGACCACGCCGTGGCAGGAGAAGGTCAGCGCGACGACGGGGATGATTTTCCTTATCTGGGCCTGCACGGCCGGATCTTTCGTGAACGCCCAACTGAAGGGCGGGACGAGCAAAACTAGGGAAGACATGACTGCGCCGAAAATCCACCCTGTCTTGATGAGCTTCCTATTGTAGTTGATGAGGCTGCCCTTCTCCTCGCGGCTGTTGAGCTCGGGGACGAAGCTTTGTCCGGTGAGGGACAGGGAGTCGGCTATGGGCGTCAGGGTGTAGAAGATGGCTAGGATGATTTGTTGCGAAGCCTAAGGGGTTTGGGGGGGGGGGGGGGGAGAGTTAGAATTGCGCGAAATCTCTGACGCGCTTCTCTTCTCTCTCTTCTTCTCTTCTTACCATGCTGACGGGGTTCATCACACTGCTGACGACGTGCGCCATGGCAACGTACGCGCTGATCCTGCCCACCTGCGTGAACGTAACGGGGAGGAAGAACGGCGTGAAGAACTTGACCGCCGAAGTCTTGAGCTTGAGCATGTCGCGCTTGCGGAGGGTGGAAGGGAGAAAGCCGCGGGTGGAGAAGACTTTCTTTTTCTTGGGTTTGGATGTGTCTGCGGTGGAGGACTTTTTGACCCAAGATAGCATTTTCAGTATTCCTGCAGCGAAGCGGTTCGTGTGTGTTGGTGTGGGCGGGGTTGATTTAATTTAATTTAATGGGAGCATCCGCCTCCGCTCCGGTTCCCACCGCGGCAGCTCAGAATCGCCTCCGCTTCGAGGAAGTAGAAAAAGAAAGGGCCAGGTACTAGGAAGACGCCAAAACGAAGTTGGGATCACATAGTGTGACTTACCTCCACCTCGGTTGCCCTTCCACGTCAACCACTTCCAGAACAGCCCCATCGCGGCGAACTGCGAGAAAACGGTCGCCCACGCCGCCCCCGCCGCTCCGTTAAAGAGGGGGAATGCGCAGGGGACGAGAACTGCGTCGCAGAACGCGTTCACAATCGCAGCCGCCAGGAGAACATACAGAGGCGATTTGATGTCTTTAAGGCCCAGGCACGCGGCCTGCGCTGAGCCTATCACGACCGCGGCGGGGAGCCCGAGCGCGCGGATGCGCACGTACTTGAGGGCTGCTGTAAAGACGCGGGGGTCGATGGCGTCGTTTCCTATCAGCATGGTTAGGAGGGGGCGGGAGGAAGCTAGGAGGAGCGATCCGGCTGGGGGTTTGGGGGGGCGAGCGAAGCGAGCAGCGCGCGTGTGTCAGTTGTGGTGAAAATCATAGTTATCGTTAGTTGTAGTGTTTTTTCTGTGCCTCACCTATCGCTCCCACGAAAAGGCTCATCTGCAACGCGCTAACCAAAATCTTACTAGCATTGCTCTCCGCTCCCTCCGTGCTCTCCCCCGCAATCAGGTTGGTGGTGGCAGTGAACATGAAGGCGAGAAGGAGGGCGGAGTAGTCGGTTATGGCGACGGCGGGGGAGAGGGCGGCTTGCTGGATCGTGCCGCAGAAGAGCCCGACGGCGGAGGTGTCGATTAGGGAGAGGACGGGGGAGCAGAGCCAGACGCCCATTGCTGCGACGAGCGAAGCGAGTCGCATGAAATTTATTATTAACATGTTAGAATTGCGTAGCGACAAAAGAAGGTCGTCGCTTCGCCCACCCCCCCTTCATCCTTGCATTTTCGCTACGCGTCTCACCTGGGACAGCGAATTTCACAATACTCCTAACATTATGCTTCTCCTCAATCGTCCGCTTGATGACGATGTCCTTTGAAAGATTTTCTGTGTCGCCCAAACCCTCCAAGCTCGGAGGAGCGTCGGCTGTCGCAGAGTTTAGTGTAGACGAGTAGTGTGCAGGGCTCGATTTGATTTGAAGAGCGGGGAGGAGGGGAAGGAAGGAGCGAGAGGAGGGAAGGGAGGACAGCAAAAGGAGGAGGGGGGTGGACAGCCGCATCTTAAAGCGTGTCGGCGTAGTGCGAACGATCAGGGCAGGAGATCAGGGGCTGAAGGACGAGCTGGTTGACCGGAACTCGTCAGAGGCGGGGAAAAAGGGAATTGCAGGGTCGCTGGTCTATTCTAAAGAGTTCGAGGAGAATAATGATGGGGCTCAAAGGCGGATGGAGTTTTGTTCGGGTGCTAAACTACGTCCTTTTTAGCTCTGAGGCAGCTCAAAAAGTGGATTTTTGCAGTGAGTCCTCGGGGAAAAACGTCAGACTTGAAGTGCGTCCGTCGACGCCGTAAACTTGCATTACTACCTCCGCCCATGGTCATTGAAAAATTCTTGCCTTCAGCGCCAATCCTTTTCTATCGAGTTTCGCGGCCTCGTGCACGACGGCCTCCGAGCGTCCGTTCCCAATGCCCAAATCTGCTTCAAAAAATACTTTTCTCGTAACACAAAACCTTTCCTTGCCCATATCCCCCCCATCCACCCCATGTCCCGGCTCTGTTCCTTCTCTCCGCCCTGAAATGCTACCTATTAGCTCGAACGAGCGCCTCGTAGATCGTTTCGCAAAATTCACAATCTCAACTACCCCTCACCATCACTCACCCCATTTCCCTAATTTACCCCCACAGCCACCGCCAACACCCACCACCACACACCACCGTCCCACCTCCAACCCCCACCCCACCCCCCAATATGTCCTCCCCTCCCTCATCGACAGGCTTCCGCCCAGCTTGGCAAAAAGACGGCGGTTCCTTCCAGCCCCCTCCCGCATCCGCCACGTCTTCCCTCGCCCAGTCTCCCTCCTCCGACTCCCGCTCTGGAACCAAGAATTCGAAGAGCAGGGATTTGAAGAGTAGTAATGAGGAGGAGGACGTTAACGTGGGAGGAGGTAAGAAGCAGAGGGGAGCGAAGCGACGATTACGGGAGTAATGAGTCTCCATGAGGAGCGAAGCGACGAGTTTCTCTATATCTACCACTAACACGCTCGCCGCGCTCGCGCTCGCCGCAGCCGGGACGACTGCCGTCGCGGCCGACCGCAGGCAGAGAGGAGGCAGGAGCCTAGCGGATCTGGCCGCCAAGTCTCCCAATAAGCCTTCCCCCGGGGGAGGCAAGAGGGGCGAGGGCAACAAGGGCCGCGACGACAAGAGAGAGGGCCGCGATGACAGGCGCGGCAAGTCCGAGAGGTCAGGGAGCGGAAATTATGAAGATAGGAACAACAGGAATGAGGGGAACAGGGGAGACCGGAGGGAAAATAACCGCGACCGCGAGAAGAAGGAGGAGAAGGAGAAGGAGAAGGAGAAGGAGAAGGAGAAGGAGAAGGAGAAGGAGAAGGAGGAGAAGCCCGCCGCCGCTGCCCCTTCCGCTTCTCAGCAGATTTCTCTGCTGGAATCCGCAGTGGCGGATGCGGGGGAGGGGGGGAAGAATGTCAAAAGGTACACTCGTGATCACCTCTTGTCCCTGCGTGCGAACAGCAGCGATGAGTGCCCCGAGAGCATCAAGCACCTCGCCGGAATTAACATCATTAGTGATAAGAAGTGAGTAGTATTATATTTATGTTTCGTGGGGGGGGGGGGTATCCTAACAACACTAAC
>BLQM01000184.1:43227-53267 GCA_012489335.1 Triparma laevis f. inornata
TTTCGGGGGGGGGGGGGGTATCCTAACAACACTAACACCACAGGCTCGGCCCTGTCTCCTTCAGCCATTTTGAACCCGAGGAAACGTGGAACCAGGTTAAGCCCAAGGGCGGCAACCGCGGCGGAGGCGGCGGGAGGATGTCCAAGGATGAGGAGGTGAGCTGGGTTACTACTAGTTAAAAAGTTATAGTTGTTTTGTTTTTTTTCAGGCAATTCTAACACGCTCGCTGCTCGCTCGTCGCCCTCTCCCCCCTCACACAGACCTTCGGCTCGGATGCCGTGAACGACAACCGCCGAAACCCTGGCTCTGGATCGTTCGGAGACAGGGACGACGAGAGGCGCAGGCGCCCTGTCAAGGAGGAATCCGGCGGGGGCCGTTGGGCCCGCGGCATGGTACGAGGCCTCGAGGAGCGAAGCGACGAGCTGGGAATGCGATATTCGAGGTCGTAATTTAGCTACTCTGCTAGTTTCAGCGTCAATGTGGACGCCGCTTTCATCGCTGCACAATTCTAACACGTTAACACTCTTCATGCGACTCGCTACGCTCGTCGCAGGCCCTCCCCCCTCCCGAGAAGAAGGAGAAGCAGCACAAGCAGCGGGACGGGGACGACCTGTGGGACGACGTTCCTAACAAGAAGGCCGACATGGACTTTTCGGCGTTTGGGGACAATGGAGACGAACCCAATAATGGTATGTCGGGAGGAAAGGGCGACTTCTTTGACTTCGGGGACATGGCTGCGGCCGCGGACGAGTTCGAGAAGGAGAGAGCGGAGCTCAACAAGAAGGAGCCCGGTGAGAAGCTGCGACGAGCGAAGCGACGAGCTACCAACATGATATTTAAGCGAGTAATCCGGATGCGCTGGTAGCCTTAGACTAAATGCAAAAGTGGCTTGAGGAGCCCGCGCAATTCTAACTCGTTAATGCTCGTCGCAGCCCGCCCGCCCCCCGCCAAGAAGCCCTACGGCTCCGGCACCAAGGCCATCTCCGGAGACAGTGTCAACGTGTTCGGGGAAGACGGAGATGATGAGGAGGACAACGGTCTCTCCTCCGTCGTCGAGGTCGGAGAGGGCGGAGACGCCAGCAGCAGGCTCATGAAGATGATCGGGGTCGGCGAGAAGGAGCAGCCGAAGGAGCCCGCGTGGGCTGTGCCTTCGAACCCGTGGAACTCCGGCGGCAGCGGCGGCGGCAGCGGCGGCCAGGACCAGGTGAGAAACTGCGAGGAGCGAAGCGACGAGCTGGGCATAAGATAATTGCGCTCCAAATGAGGCTCCATGACAAACGTTAAGAACATTCAACTAACTCGTCGCTTCGCTCCTTGCTTGGCTAATGCTCCTCGCTACGCTCGTTGCAGGCCGCGATAGAGGCCCAGGCCAAGCTCAAGGCTATGCGGCTGGCCGAGACCCAGCGCCGAGCGGAGGAGGAGAGGAGGAGGCAGGAGGAGGCGCAGAGGGTTGCGCAGGCCGAGTACAAGGCCAAGGTTGAGGCCGTTTTGATGGAGCGCATCGTCAGCATTTTGGAGAAGAACTGGGGCAAGGCCGAGATTGGCGCCATCCTCACCACTCTGCACGCCGAGGACGAGAGGGTCCGCCCCTTGCTGCGCTCGATCGAGGAGCTTCGCGCTTTATTGCGCAGCCACGAGGCCAAGTGCAAGATCCAGAGCGACGGGTTCCAGGAGCTGGTTTTACTGGTTCTGACGCCAGCCCAAGAGCACGCATTCCGCCAGGCCAGGGAGGCGCAGCAGGCCCAGAGGGCCCAGCAGCAGCAGCTCCAGCTCCAAAGGGCTGCCGCATTGCAGCAGCAGCAGCAACAGCAACAGCAACAGCAACAGCAACAGCAACAGCAGCAGCAGCAGGTAAGACGTGACGTGGCGTGATGTGATGTGATGTGATGTGATGTGATGTGATGTGATGTGATGTGATGTGATGTGATGTGATGTGATGTGATGTGATGTGATATCTCGAGTTTCCCATCTAACACGACTCGCTTCGCTCGCCGCTCGTTCGCTCACCGCAACAACAACAGAGGCCCGGACCTGCACCCGTTCCTTACAGCAAAACGTGGTACTACTCCGACCCCCATAACAACATCCAGGGACCCTTCGAGAATGGCGAGATGCGCCAGTGGTTCGAGGCCGGCTACTTTGAGGGCGACCTGCCCATAGCACCCACCCCACATGGCCCCTTCGTCCCCTTGAGCAAGATCTTCCCCGACCCGAGGGTGGCCTTCCAGGAGCAGCAGGCGGCCGGCCAGCCGGCGGGTAACCAGGTGAGAAGCTGCGAGTAGCAAACGACGACACGAGGAGCGAAGCGACGACAATTACGGTCGTAATTCGTCTGCGCCAATAGCCTCAGTCTCAATATCGACGCCACCACCCCCACCACCCAATTCTGACTCGTTAAATTACGCAACATCAATCTTCTTGCGACTCACTACGCTCGTCGCAGCCCGCAGCCCCCGTGAACCAGGAGGCGAGCAACGCGCTCAAGAGCTTCTTGGGCGTGCAGCCCGGGAGCCCTCAGCAGCAGCAGCAGCAGCAGCAGCAGGCGCAGGCCAGGGCCGCGGCCCAGGCCCAAGCGCAGGCGGACGTCGCGGCCGCCAAGGCGGAGAAGGAGAAGGAGGGCAAGCAGTCCAAGAGAGCCCTCAAGAAGGAGCAGAAGGAGAAGGAAAAGCAGCAGCAGCAGCAACAGGGTGGCCAACAGCAGCAGCCGAAGGCGGCGGCAGCACCGGCACCGGCAGCACCGACGCCCGCCCCCTGGGCCGGCAACAAGCAAGAAAACACCAACAACGGCAAGACAATGCAACAAATTCAGCAGGAAACCGCCAAGGCTGAGGCAGCCCAGGCCAAACAGACGGGAGGAAAGAGCGGAGGAGGGGGTTGGGCCAACATCGCCAAGAGCGGCGGAGCCGGCAACCTCCCCATCGCCCAACAGAAGGCCGCGGCGGCGCAACAGCAGCAGCAACAGCAGCAGCAGCAAGTGAAGCAGCAGCAGCAGCAGCAAGTGAAACCTAAGCAGCAGCAGCAGCAGCAAGCGAAACAGCAAGTGAAACCCACCAATTCTGGTGCCACCGCCGCCTTCGGCAAAGACGGGCAAATGTCCCCCTCTATGGAAACCTGGTGCAAAGAACAGCTAACCCAAATAACCGGCGGCGACGACCTAACCCTCGTAACCTTCTGCAACACCCTCAACGACCCCCAAGAAATCAAAGGCTACCTCTCCGCTTATTTAGGAAATAAACCTGAAGTGAGCGCTTTTGCTGACGCTTTCGTCAGTAAAAAGTTCAACATGAAAGCGGTTGGAAAGGGGAAAGAAGAGTGGGAGACTACTAGCAAGAAGGGGAAGAAGAAGGGGAAGAAGCAGGGTTAAGGAGGGGATTTTGATTTGAGGAAAGAAAGTTTTTATGGAACGAGGAAAAAGGCAGAGCAGCAACGCGTAATAAGGAGAAATTTGCAAATAAAATTGTGTGTTTGTTTTTACGATTGTGATTGTTTTAATGTGGCGATCTCGGCTTTTAACGACGCGTTTTCTTATTCTCTGCTGAGAACGGAGGGTGACGACTTCGGATGTTACATCGTCTTCATTGATTCCGTCGTTTATATCGATGCTGGAGGGGACTAGCTTGGAGCATCCGTAGAAGGCATAGGGGGTGATCGTTTGAAGCGAGTTCGGGATCGTCATCGATTTTAGGTTTGAGCAAGCTCTGAAGGCCCATTTACCTAGTTCTTGAAGGTTTGTGTGGAGGAGTTCGACATTGTCTAGACTAAAGCATTCAAAGAAGGACCGGAAACCGATTAAGGTCAACGTTTTCGGGATAGATATGGTAGTCGACCTATAGCAGCTATCGAAGGCACTAGCACCGATGCTCTCAATGCCCTCGGGGATATCAATAACGATGAGATTGTTTGCGCGGTAGCAGGCACCATCTCCGACCTTCGTAACATTTAGAAGGAAGATCACCCGCGTTATGAGCTTACGCCTCTCCCTTCGAGCGTAAGCTATAACCTAACTTATATCCTTCCCATCGTGAACCATCAACTCGCCGCTCTCCACTCCCTCGTCGATCAACGCGTCCGCCGCAGCGTTCCACCCCTTCGTCGCCAACATCAGCGCCATCAGCGCATCAACCGGAACGAAATCAACGAAGTGTCTCTTGTTTCAGGCGTGTGCATGAACTGATTGCTCGCAGGATCAGCAGAAACCGTCGTCAAAATCGTCGTAATCTCCGCCTTCGTACCCGCGATAATCTCATCGTTATTTTCATTCCCCTTGTCATCCCCACCGCGCTTCCTGCTAGTTTTTGGAGTATTGTAGCCTTCCTTAGACTAGGTGGCTACAGATTTGGACGTGGTCCGTAGGTTTCGAGAAATCGGCTGATAACTTTTCTCAGAGAATTCCCTCAAATGTCAGTGTCGACGAATTTATCGTCCCACACGCAACCCCATATTCTGTTACTCTTTCAACGCGCACTCCGCCGTACACAAGTCCCCTGAACCCCCTCATTATACACCAAACAACCCCCCAAGTCCAAATCAAGCGTCCGCCGAGCGGGGGGAGATATGGACGACGATGCGCACATCACATGCCACCTCCCGCTCCCTCCCGACCTATTCTCGTTCTCAATCAGCGGTCCTCCGTCCACCCCAATCTGCGCGTACCTGACCCCCTCTGCTGACGCCGCTTCCGCCTCCCCTCCCACGTTAACCGTGGCGACCTTCTCCTCGAATTCCTCCTCCTCAAACTCCTCCACAATGATAACCTCAATCATCACAACCCCAATCCCCTCCGCCGAATCCGTCTACCTCGACCTCTCCTTAAAAATCTACGCCTTCACCTCCTCCACCGTCACCATCTACTCCCCTCCAACCTTCACCCCCTCCAACGATCCCTGCATCCCCTCCACGTCAATGTTGACCGTCATAAAAACTCTCCCCTGGTCTCACGGTCCCCTCCGTCATTCAACCTCCTTAAAACCCTCCACTCTAATTCTCGAACTCCTCTACTCTCCCACCCTCACTTTAATAACCTTCGGTTCTGCTTCAGAATCACTAACCTGCACTCCCCTAAAAATTCCCCTCCAAACCTCCCTCAAATCGGTGAGGCGCAACTCCTATCATCGTACTCATTATAAAATCAATACGCCAATAAGTATGCATACGCACCCTCGCTTCGTTCGGTTACGTTCCCGCCGTTCCGCTTCGTTCTAACACACGCTCGCTACGCTCGAGCACAGATAACCCCTTTAACCTCTCACTCCATTTCCCTGAACTACCCTCAATTTCACGACACAATAACTTTAACAAACACACTTATACACAGCTCAAAACGTACTGTGTCCTCTTCAACCGAATCCCAATCAACAATCTATCCTTTCTACTCCGTTTCGAAAACCGCGCAATCCTTAAACTTCCTCTCAACCCCTCCTACATCTCTTTTACCTTTAGAATATACTCTTCAAACACAATCCCTCAAGAAAACAACTGATCTATTAGGACAAGGTGAGGCGCCACTCGGAGCTCAGCGACGGGGCGACGTAGCGACAGTCTCAATGAGCTTCGAATAGCTAGTAGCAAGCAGTCACAACGTCTTCGCTTTCTGAGCGTCAGCGCCGTTTGTTATTCAGCGTCCGTTAATAGCACCAGTCTCAACGTCGGTTGTCGCTACTCGCTACGTTTGCTGCGAGCTTCGCTCGCCGCGACGAGACTCCATTTCTCAACGTCGGCGACGCTTTCTTCGCTACTAACACGACTCGCTACGCTCGTCGCCGCTACGCTAACTTTAGCTAGTGAGGAGGTTAATAGGCCTGAACAAAACGCAGTAACGTATACCTATAATATTGATCCTTTTAAGAATATAGTTACGGGAGGAGGTGATAATATGTTTACTAGAGAATGCACTGTATCAGTATACACTAGTTTAAATAAATTAACGAATCGTGATACTTTAGAATCTGGTTTTAAGCTAGGCAACGTATCATCAGTGCGTCGAGTAGAAGATGAGGAATGGAGGAATGCGGTATTAAAAGGTTTCACAATCTCAGAAGATATTCGTGAAGTTATTGAATATACTATTCAAGTATTCAACTCCAATCCAAATGATTACGTGTACCGATCATTCAACAATCAATACTTTAAAGGTGAAGAAGGTGTAGATGGGGGAAGGATTGGGGAGGAGGGGATTGTGGTTGTTAGGATGGAGAAGGGGGAAGGGGTTTTAGCGGTTAAGGGGGAGAGGAAGGTTGAGATGGCGGATTGTTTGAAGAGGATTTTTGAACGGTAATATGAAATATATGATGATTTATTTGTAAATTCTTCATATTATTAGATCGCCTATACCCTGTCGCTGCGCTCTCTCCTCATCAAGCTTGGCTACAAATTAAATCAAGGCTTTGAACTTAATTCTAAAACAGTTCTACTTAAATATCCCAACTCTCCTCCTCCGAAAGCAGGTGAGGGTACTCGGTCTAGAATCTTTCTCAGCTTCGTCTTCTCTCCGGCTATTTCAAGGTGAATTCAAAGTTTCTCGCACACTTCTTCGTACTGTGATGGTCTTTCCCAAGCTGCGCCTCATAACCCTCGAACGCTCTCTGATAAAGCTCATCAGCTTTCTCGTAGTCCTTCAAATTGTGATAAACATTCGCGATATTCATCACGGTCATGAGCGTATCAGGGTTATTCTTCCCAAATATACTCTCCTTCGCCTTCAAAGCTCTCTCGTAATACTCCAACTCCTTCTCGTAATCCTTCATTTCCTCATAAACTATTCCCAAATTATTCAACATCATCAACGTGTGTTGGTGATCTTCCCCTAGCACCTTCATCTGACCCGCGAAACACCTCTGGTGAACTTCCTTCGCTTTCTCATACTATTTATTGTCCATCAGATTACTACCAAATGTGTTGAGCGTCTCCAAAGTTACAACATTCTCCTCTCCCAACGCCCTCTCGCACCTCTTCACCAAATCTCTTAACTTCTCAATTGACTCGCTGTGACTTCAACAAGTCATACAGATCAAACGCATCGTCGGATCGAGCGTCTTCGCATCATCTGGTCCTAGCTGCGCCTCGTACCCCTCCTTCGCTCGCTTCAAGTATCGAATCGCATCCTCGTCCCTAACCTGATTACACGCATGCCCTAAAGCCGCACAAGCGTCCAAAATTTCCAGGCTCCTCGGATCATTCTTCTTTTTCTTCTTATTGTTTCCTCGCGCTTTCTTCTCCGCCACCACGGGCGGCATTGCCAAAACCGAAACCTCCAAAATCCTCCTCCAAACCGCTCTAAAAGCGACGGATCGTTAAAGAAATCCATACTGCAAAGCTTCGCCAACGCCCTGAGCTTCACCAGATCCTCCCATTTCGTGATCATCAGCACCTGCTGGTCGAGCGGTAGATCAGGTCCTACGTCTCTAGCATTTCCGATCTCCAGCACGTCAAAGACTTCCTTCCATCTCAAGTACGACGGCTCATTCCCATTGAACTGCTTCTGGAAGTACTCGTTAAATCCCTCCCCGCTCGCGAGCTGCGCCAGGTTCTTCAGCGACGTCGGCCACAGCCCGTGCTCGCCGATTGAGCTCTGCGACTTCCCAGCGTCTACACCTGAGATTGGTTTCCGGCAGAGAGGGCAGGGCTCAACTCAATTCCTCAACTCGGACGTACATTCCGAGCACGTCGCTGAGTGTCCGCAGGGGCGAAGCTTCGCGTTGGCGACGTTATCGAGGCAGATGATACACATATCCTTGTCATCCTCCTCTTTCTCGACGTAACCCTTGAGTGGAACGGGAGGAGATGGAGGACAGATCGTCGTCCTTGGAGCAGTAGTGCGCCTCACATCAACGTGAGCACTTCAGCGGCGTGGGCTCGGGGCAGCCAGGATAACCACAGTAGTGAGCCGGCTTTGAAGCTGCCGCGGGGAGTTTGGACGGAGATTGGCTAGATTTCATTTCTGTGGGCGGTAGGTGTGTGTTAAGGGGGTTGTGGGGAGAATTGTGGGTTAAGAAGTCAGCTGGAAGAAGTAGCAATGCGTAGATGCGTAAGTTGACAGTGTGCAGCAGCTTCCAGTTTTTTGATGGAGGGAGGAGGGAAGGAGGGAATAATTGTATCGTGTATTTCTGCCATCAACGCTACAATCAAAGCAACTGCAATAATATATACCGCCTATCAATCACATTGACCCCCAACGACCAACTCCTCTACCCCCACCGTCCCTCCCCTCCTTCACATTCGATGCTGCAGTCTTCGCTCAGCGCTTTTTTCACCGGCGTTAAAAAGCCCCTCCAACCCACTCAACCCGACTCTTCCAACGTCCCCAAAAAGTCCAAGCCCACTAAACCCACAAAGAAGATTGAGGTTACAGATAATTTAACGAAGTTATGGGGTTTTAAGACGAGTAAAATTGAGGAGAAGGAGGTTAAAAAGGAGGCGATTGTGGAGAGTAAGAAGAAGGAGAAGAGGAGGGTAACGCTTACGCCGAAAACTAAAACTGTACATCACGATGATGACTATGATGAGGAAGATGAGGAGAGTGAGGATGAGGTGTTACCGGTTAGTAAGAGATTTCGAAAGGAACCCGTGCAGGAGAAGCACGTAGAGGAAGTCGACGACAAAAAAGACGACGACAAAGAAGGCGACGAGGCCTCCGTTTACGAAGAAGGTAAGCGCGAGTAGCGAAGCGACAAGTTTCTACTGCGACGAGCGGAGGAGCGAAGCGACGACGTTAGAGTTGGTTGTTGAGGCTTCGAGTCGACTGGCTAATAGCACTCCAAGCTCGTCGCTTCGCTCCTCATTGTCACTATCTCCACTGCATCAAACTACTACTAACTCGTCGCTAGAAGAACAAGAAGAACCCTCGCCCTCCGTCTCCCAAGAAGACCCCCAAATCCTCTCCCTCCTTCCCACCCTCCCCCCCACCCACACCTACACCACCCTCGCAACCCTCCTCATGCGTAAATCCATCCCTATGTATCTCTGCGGTCTCTACTGGTCCCACTATAAAACCCTGCACTCCATTAAAACAAAAAGCGACGATCCAAGCCCCGCGGAATTAGCTATCGCGAAAATGGAGAAGTTGAAGGCCGAGAGTAAGGGGGAGGTCGTACAAGAAGGTATCGGAGAATACGCTCAAGCTCGTTTGGATAGGATAGCCCGTAACGCTGCTTATTTGAAATCAATAGGTTTAGATTCTGGGTGAGCGCGGTCGGTCGAGGAGCGAACGCGACGAGCTGAGAACAAGTTAATTCCGGATCTGTAGTTTCACGACAGCGACTTATGCGGAAGCGACTTATGCGGAGGCGACTTATGCGGAAGCGACTTACGTTAAATTATACGGTATTGGGTTCGCTTTGCTCCTCCTTTTCGCTATCTCCACCACTAACACAGCTCGCTGCTCCTCGCTTCGCTCGTCGCAGTATCGTTCCAGTGAAGAAGAGCGAGAACGTTAAGAAGGTTAGAACAAAAAAGAAGGGCACTAAAACCTTCACTAAAGATGTTAATGTAGGTGGGAGGAGTAGTAGTAGAATTAAGGGGATTAAACCTCCTGATTATAATAAGGAAACTATGGAATGTTCTTTAGCGAATACGGGACCTATTGTCGTTGAAGACGTAAACGAGAATTGTGTGGTTTATGGGGAGGAGGATATTGAGAAGTATGAGACTGCGGATGTAGGGAAGGTGAGAACGCTCCTCGAAGCGACTCCGATGGGAATACGACAGCTGGCAATTCGTTCTGCGTTAGTTGGTTTAGTCTAAGGCCCGAGAGGAGACTACGTAATTCTAAAACTTTAACGAATTAATTTTCATGCGAAACAGGGGAGGAAAACGAAATGTGAGATTGGTGATTGGTGGAGTTTAGCGACTCCAATAAATTCAGATTCCGCACCGTGTTTATTCAGCGTGCCTAAACCGTCTCATTTTCCTGAGAAGGCAGAGAGTTCTGTGTTGTTGCCGGGGGTTAATTTGAAGAGGTTGTATGCTTTGGATTTTTGTTCGGGGAATAGGTTGATTGTTGGGGGGGGGCATGGAGGGTATTGCGATGTTTGGGGGTTGGAGGA
>BLQM01000184.1:59692-82489 GCA_012489335.1 Triparma laevis f. inornata
ATCAACCTCGTCGTCATCGGCCACGTCGATGCCGGAAAGTCCACCACCACTGGGCACTTGATCTACAAGTGCGGAGGTATCGACAAGCGTACCATCGAGAAGTTCGAGAAGGAGGCCGCCGAGCTCGGAAAGGGCTCCTTCAAGTACGCCTGGGTCCTTGACAACCTCAAGGCCGAGCGCGAGCGTGGTATCACCATCGACATCGCCCTCTGGAAGTTCGAGTCCCCCAAGTTCTCTTTCACTGTCATTGACGCCCCCGGCCACCGTGATTTCATCAAGAACATGATCACCGGAACCTCCCAGGCCGATGTTGCCGTCCTCGTCATCGACTCCTCCCAGGGAGGATTCGAGGCCGGTATCTCCAAGGACGGACAGACCCGCGAGCACGCCCTCCTCGCCTTCACCCTCGGTGTCAAGCAGATGATCGTCTGCATGAACAAGATGGACGACAAGACCGTCAACTACGACCAGAAGAGGTACGATGAGATCAAGGGAGAGGTCGGAGCCTACCTCAAGAAGGTCGGATACAAGGTAAGAAGTCGCGAGGACGAGGCCCAGCGAGGAGTACTTTGAGTACGATATTTCGTCACTAAGAATATATTAAGCTAACTCGTCACTTCGCTCCTCGTCTCGCTTTGCTCGCCGCCCGTCACAGCCCATGAAGATCCCCTTCGTCCCCATCTCCGGATGGTCCGGAGACAACATGATCGACAGGTCCCCCAACATGGCCTGGTACAAGGGCCCCTTCCTCCTTGAGGCCCTCGACTCTGTCACCCCCCCTAAGAGGCCCACCGACAAGGCCCTCCGCCTTCCCCTTCAGGATGTCTACAAGATCGGAGGAATCGGCACTGTGCCCGTCGGCCGTGTCGAGACTGGAGTCCTCAAGCCCGGCATGGTTGTTCAGTTCGCCCCCGCCGGAGTCCAGACCGAGGTCAAGTCCGTCGAGATGCACCACGAGTCCCTCCCCGAGGCCGTCCCCGGAGACAACGTTGGATTCAACGTCAAGAACGTTGCTGTCAAGGACCTCAGGCGCGGATTCGTCGCCTCCGACTCCAAGAAGAACCCCGCCTTCGGAGCCAAGGTGAGACGCTGCGAGGAGTGAAGCGACGAGCTGGGAATGGGGTACTAAAAGCAAGTTATACTAACTTGTTGTTCGCTCCTCCCCCCGTTGCAGACCTTCGACGCCCAGGTCATCGTCATGAACCACCCCGGACAGATCGGAAACGGATACTCCCCCGTCCTCGATTGCCACACCGCCCACGTCGCCTGCAAGTTCCAGGTCATCAAGGAGAAGATGGACAGGCGTTCCGGTAAGGTCCTCGAGGCCAACCCCAAGTTCGTCAAGGCTGGAGATGCCTGCATCGTCGAGCTCGCCCCCTCCAAGCCCATGTGCGTCGAGTCCTTCACCGAGTTCCCCCCCCTCGGAAGGTTCGCTGTCAGGGACATGCGCCAGACCGTCGCCGTCGGCGTCATCAAGAGCGTCATCTTCAACACCGACGCCAAGAAGAAGTAAATAATTATTGACTGAGCATAAGAGATGAGAAGTGAATAGTGAAAGATTTCTGGCTAGGGATTAATTCTAATTTGAAGGAGATTTGAAGATTTAAAATTTGTTTTGCGTTTTTTTGTTTATTATTATTTATTATTGTTAGCTTTGAGGAACTGCATCGTACTCCTTTGGTCCGTCTCTCGAACGGGAGTTAAGAAAAAGTCATCTCCTTAGATTACAAAATTCAAATTTATTTCACATTCTACTTCCCAAGCCCACCGAAGTCGTAATGGAGCTTCATGCCCTCCCATGTCATCCTGGCGTATTCCAAAGCCGTGCAGGCCTCAATCGTTGCATCAACGACCTTGAGGGCTCTCCCAACCACAGCATTCGACCCCCGCTCCTCAAAGGTCGCCTCCATCTTCACAAAGACATCGGGCGACTTGAGCTGCTTCCAGCCTTTTCCCTCCTTCAAAGAGCCCTCGAACTTCTTTCGAACGCGCTCAAGCAAGGCGTTCTCCTCCTCGCTGTACACCTCGACTTTCCAGCGTTCCCTACTGAAAGTCGCAAGCTCCCTCAGTTCCGCAGTGTCGACTTTCTCGTCCTGCCTGAACTCGTCGATCGCCTGTTGAACGGCGCACAGAGCTTGAGGGACTTTCTTGTCCACGAGCCAGGTTGGAATGCTCCCCCCAGCGTCTAGCTGCGTAACTAACGTCACTCGGCACTGCTTAGCTCCACCGTGCACCGCAAGCTCCTCTATTTGCCACAGACCTCTCGTGAGTCCCCTGGTCTTCTTCAGCTTCCCCCCGTAGTCAATTTCGTCGCCGACCGACTCGACGGCGATCAAAATTAGTTTATTTATATTTGATAGTGATTTATTAGTTCCCAACTTTATTAAATTTTTGCTCATCAATAACCCCGTCGTACTCCTTGCCATCTGGCCACTTAATTTGAACCTTTTGGCCGATCTCGAAAGGAGTTGTATCAGGGGAAACCACCGTACGAGGTTCGTCTTTTACCATCTTCGTGGGGATCTCTACGGCATTCGCCTTGCGCTTGTGGCAGGGGGAGGGTTGGGTTTGGGTTTGGTGGAGGTGACGACGGCCATAGCGTGTTGCGGAGGTTGTTGCTGCTGTTGCTGCTGTTGCTGCAGCTGCGGTTCCAACAGCGTGCCCTTTTCGCTAAGAGCGTTTAAAACTGCAAGCCTGTCCGTTCCTTTACCGTCCTTGTCATCATAATTCTGTTGAATCTTGATGCAGGCCAGCGGACAGCAGTTTACTTTTCGTATAACCGATTTACCGAATTTGTCTAAGTATTTGTCTAGGTCGATGTTTTTGCCTTCCCAGACCCGGTGAACCCACCTCACACCGAAGGCATCGCTTGACATTCCCTAAAATTTATGCCGTCCCCTTTCTTCGCAAGTTGATTGACTTTGACAATGCCGATTTTATCATTTACGACTACACCTATCAAGAATTTCGCATTCTCATTCCCAAAAACATCGCTTGTCTGTTGGGTAAGCATGAAGTCTCCAACCTTAATCCTCAAATAAAACAATCCTATTAGGTGAGCCTGGCGAGCCGCCTTGGAATCAGGTAGTACTCTTTGCATCGGTCTGCAAAACCTCAAAGTATCTCGTCTCGGGCATTTTCCTCAGTTGCTTCGAAATAAGCGTCATACAACTCCCTCAGTTCTTTATCCTCTTCTGACCCGAAGGGGAGCCAGTTGTAGCCTGACCATGCATCTAACCAGCCCAGCGTTTTATCGTCAACACGCCACTCTTTGCTATCTTCAAAAAGTCTACCATGGTGGACGCAGGCCCTAAAAATTGTGTGCCGTTGTACTTGCCGTCGTCGGAAATGTCCGTTGGGCTGAAGTCTCCGTAAATAAGAGCCTGAATCTTGTCGTTCACGCGTTGAGGGTGGATATTATAGGTCATATTATATCCCTAAATGTCAGCGAGTTTCCCCCGGCGTGTTGTGTTAGTTCAGAGGAAGGAAGAGACTGTTTAATGTCATTCAAAGGGCGCTATCGCCCTATGCGAACAATCACAAGTCAAAATATTTTTAGGGGAGGTCTGAGCGCATGCAGGCGTGAAGTCGTTGCTTTCCCGCACCCGCAATTGGCAAACCCAAATGATCATGATTTCTTCCAAGAGATTTTACATAATTTGAGGAGGGTTTGCTGGATATTACGAGAAGTGGCAGGGCATTTCATGTCCACACAGCATCAGACGTCATGGCTGCTGTTACTAAATTCCTTACCAATATCCTGACGTTCAAACCCACCATCAACACCAACACCCCAAGATATCACTTGCACCAAACCAACATCCAGATCTCTCAAATCGTCCAACCCCATACACCCATCGCAAGTCATGATTCCTACTATCATCCTATCTTTCGGCACTCATATCCTCCAGGTGAGCTCTTCAACATCATCTTCTCTTCGCTCATGAACCTGTTCAGCGTTGGCTTGGGATTTGTCAAACGTCAGCGCATCTGTTCCTTGGCAGATGGCAAGAAAAAGGGGGGGGGATAGACTGTACCCTCGAAGATAAGCCACGCACGCGCATAATATTGCATTACATTTCACGAGTATGACAAAAAAATCACGTCGTTTAATTCATCAAGATTTCCAAGCGACAAAAAGAAAGCGGTGAAGCGGTGAAGCAGCGAAGCGGGCTCAGCGGCTCAGCCCATCACCAGCCCCTCTATAACCCTCCAATCGTCAAAACTAACAAAACCGTTCCCCCCCTTCAGCTTTACGCAGCCCTAAGCTCCTTCCGCGCACTCCAATCCGAAGACTCCTCCGACGACAAACAATGGTTAACCTTCTGGCTCCTCTTCACCCTCTTCGAGATCACCGTCTCCATCCTCGACATTCTCGCAATCTATATCGTCCCCTTCTACGGAGAGATTAAGTTCGGATTCATACTATTTATCGGAGTTTTCGGTGGTGCGGGTAAAATCTATCCTATGCTTGAACCGATTTTATTGAAGGCAGAGAAGGTAGCTGAGAAGTATGAGGCGATTGCGAAGGAGGAAATTGGGAAAGCTACTAAGAAATTGAAGTAGAAAGAATATTTATGAGGGGGGGGAGAGCGGAGAATCTGAAATTTAAATGAGAGGGGTTGATACGAATGTTTTTTCGGAAGTACAAACGTTATTTCCTTTTCTTATTTCTTCAAAACATCAAACATAAGCCTCGCCCTCTTATAAACTTTCCTCTTCGTCTTCCCCCCACACTTCTCAAAATTATGACCGTCATACTTAACTTCCTCGTCTTCTTCCTTCTCCTCTTCTTCATCTTCCTGTGTTTTCTCCCATTCCTTATATTTCTCAATTAAACTCTTGGACTCTTCCAATTTCTGCCCCTTACTCTTCCCACCCAACCCTACGGAATACTCTAATAGAGTCTTAAACGTTGATTTTGAAACGAGCGAATCATTGTACATATGTCTGAGTAACCATGATTGAGTATTTTTATTGAATTTCCACGGACTCGGCTAAGGAGAACGAACGTCGACGCATGTTAGATGAGTGCTGAAATTGAAACGTGCGTCGCTATGTAAATTGCCGTGAGACGTCTCACCTCTCCTTTGTTCTTCATAGACCAAGTAATCAAGTAATTGGAAGCCTCGGAAGGTGGCTTTGTGTGTTTATTCGCTTCCCTCCTCTTCTTCTTCTTAATCACAACCTTCTCCTCCTCTTTGTTAGCGTCTACATCGTCTCCGCCTTTGGCGTTCATGGCGTCGTCGTCGCCGGTGACGGCTGTGCGGGGTTTGGAGGACGCGGCGAGGATGTGTTTGGCGACGTTTTTTCGTTTGTGGACGGGGTTGGGGGAGTTGCGCTTAGGCATGGTGATGGAAGTGGAGGGGGGGTTAGGGTTTTAGAGGGGGGGGGAGGAGGGGATTGAGCGGGGTGGGGAAGTCTGTTGAGGGAGGTGCGTTAGAATTTTTGGTTATTTGTGTGTCAGCGGTGCTCGGTTGTCGTTCGGTGACGCAACGTGATGCTCGCACAATTGATTAACCTCGTGGCCGTTCCGTGCTGAAGTCCGCCAGGCGACGGACTATTTCTTCAATAGCGCCACCAAAACATCTTGTTTTCGGGAGATACGAACTAGAATCTAGCAGCAGACGATTCCTGGGAACTCGAGCTCGCTTTCGCAGTGACGACGAGCAGGCTGAGCGACCCTCCCACCCTTGCGCTCGTCCATTCACATTTCGCTTTTGAAAACATAAAACAGCGCAAAATTGGAACGTCTCGTTGGCTTTTTGGTGTGACCTACCTTCTCAAGAGTTCTAGTATGCTAAATGATTATTCAAAATCCGACGGTAGTGAGAGCTTTATTGGTTTTCTTTAGAAGCCAGCAAAATGTTTTTCTAGATTTTCTCACTCTCAGTATCATAAATCACAAGCCACGTAAGACAAGCGCTCAACAGCCTCCACGCCGTTTTCTGTAATATATTTCCCGCCACTACTAAACGTACCTACCCTGTCGTATCCTTATTCCAATTTTATAAGCAAAATAAAATCTCACCCTCGATCCAATCCACGCCCACAGAATGAGTAAACCCTCCTCCAAACCCTCCGGCAACAGCCGCGATCGCGTCCAAACTGACAAAACCTCCGGCATAGAATTCACCCAATCTCGCTCCATATCCGTCTCCTCCTCCTTCGAGGAAATGGACTTAAAGCCGAATCTCCTTAAGGGCATCTACGCTTACGGTTTTGAGAAACCTAGTGCGATTCAGCAGAGAGCTATAAGACCGATTATTAGGGGTTTGGATTGTATTGCGCAGAGTCAGAGTGGAACTGGGAAGACTGCGGTGAGTACAGAGATCACGAAGCCGCTGCGATGAGCGAAGTGAAGAGCGGTGAGCGAAGCGAGCTGTGTTAGAAACGAGTAGCGAAGAAAGCGACGCAAAAAGAAGAGGCTGTCGCTACGTCACTTCTCGCGGTAATTTCGAGCTCGTCACTTCGCTCCTTGCTCCGTTCGTACCTCTCTCCCGTTATATACAACTGAGTACAGAGAAGCTACGAGAATGTGTAGCATAATTCAATATACTAACTAACTCTCTCCGTTTTAACTCGACAGGTTTTCAGTATCTCCTCTCTTCAGATTGTTAACGAACAACTAAACGAAACCCAAGTTCTAATAATCTCCCCCACCCGCGAACTCGCTGAACAAACCAACAAAGTCCTTGGCGCCATCGGAGACTTCATGTCTGTCCGTTGCCATGGTTGTATTGGGGGGAAGAGCGTTGGTTTGGATTTGAAGGCTTTGGATGCGGGTGTGCAGATCGTGAGTGGAACGCCTGGGAGAATTTTTGATATGATCAGGTGAGGAACGAATGCACTCTCGGAGCGAAGCGACGCACATGAGAGTTACGTGGAAGCGAATCGTCTCATATTAACTGACACAACTCATATTATATGCTAACTCGGAGACCGTTCGCTCCTCGGCTCCCATCGCAGGAGGCAAAACCTCAGAACCGCCAAGATCAAAACCCTTATCATCGACGAAGCCGACGAGATGCTCTCCCGCGGTTTCAAAGAGCAGATCTACGACATCTACCGCTTCCTCCCACCCTCAACCCAAGTCGTTCTCGTCTCCGCCACCCTTCCATCTGATGTTTTGGATATGACTAGACGTTTCATGAATGACCCCGTTCGAGTCCTCGTCAAACGCGACGAACTAACCTTAGACGGTATCCGTCAATTCTACGTCAACGTCGAACAGGAGGAGTGGAAGTTTGACACGCTAGTCGATTTGTATGATACGCTGACGATCACGCAGGCGGTTATTTTCTGTAATACTAAACAGAAGGTGAGGAACTTTGAGGAGTGAAGCGATGAGCTGGGAATGCGTTGATTCTGTTCGTTATTCGGTTACGCAAGTAGCTCCAGTCTAGATATCGACGCCACTAGTAAACCGCCACACAAATTTCTAACTCGTCTTACCTCCAATCTTCATGCGACTCGCTACGCTCGTCGCAGGTTGATTGGTTGACTAAGAAAATGAAGGAGGCGAACTTCACGGTTAGTGCCATGCACGGTAGTTTAACTCAGCAGGAGAGAGATGCGACGATGAACGATTTCCGTTCGGGGAGTTCGAGGGTTTTGATCGCGACGGATTTGTGGGGGAGGGGGATTGATGTGCAGCAGGTTTCTTTGGTTATTTGTTATGATTTGCCGACGAATAGGGAGCTTTATATTCATAGGATTGGAAGGTCGGGAAGGTTTGGGAGAAAGGGAGTCGCTATTAACTTCGTTAAGAGTGATGAGACGCAGATTTTGAGTGATATCGAGAACTTTTATTCTACGGAGATCGCTGAAATGCCCGCAAATGTTAGCGATCTGCTGTAGGGTTAGAAAAAATGTAAACTTGATTCAACTTTGAACTGAACATTTTATTTAACACTATTTAATATCAAGATCCTCCCGTATATAATTCTGTTTTCACCCAACCCCCTCCACACTTTTACTCTAGTAACCCGGCCCTCAGCAACGCGGACGCGGCAGCCGCGCTAAAACTCAACACAATCTTCGCTAACAACGCTTCTTGATAGCAACCCCTAACATTTTTCCAGCGAGCATAGGTCGAGCTTCCTTGTGCTCGATGTAAGTGTTCAGGAGTAGGAAAATACCGTCGTCCTTTGTCCCCTTTTCAAACGCCTTCAATTTCCACAAGTCGTGAAGGTCTTTCAGATCATTGAGGATGGCGCCGTGAGTCGTGGAATTTATGCTGACAAGGATGGCGAGCTGCCTAACAATTGTGTATAATTGTAAAATTACAAAGAGGATCAAAGTTAAAAGAACGCGCTCTTGGCTCTTGTCATAAGTGATTGATATGTATAATGGCGACATTGCCATTATAACCGCCGTTACAAAGACTGCGCTCGTACTAGCCTGATGGTATTCCGCCTGATCAATAATTGCTTCCCCTAGGAAATGGTAGAGCCGATACCACACCTTAAAGTTCTCGCCGTTATTACCAGCCATCATGTCGAAGTCTTCATGTGCATCTTTTTCTGAGGCGGAACTGCGTTAGTAAATGGTTCGCTACACACCGATCGTCGATTCTACTTACCTTGTTTATCGCGACCGAAGTTGTGGTCGCCCGAAATAATTTTATCCGCCTCAACGACTTGCTATAAGCTACAATATTTCTGTGGACATTAATGTAGTAACACCCGTGCATCCCACATGCGCACCCAAAGCTAAGCACCGCACAGATGGCTTTTTCGCCCGCAGAAAGCTCTTCTCGTCCAAGAAAGACTGGATACCAACCAAAAATAGAATAAGAGATTGCTACGGTAAAAAATATTACTTGCTCTTGCATCGAGCCCTTATAAGGGTTCGAGTCGGTCATACGCTTAAGTTTTTTCACCGTTGATGCGCGTCTAATACGATCGTCACGGTCAAATTGAACAAGAATATGTTCTGTGCCGGCGTCTTCAGATTGAGTCAAGGTAAGATACATCTCGTGACCAAATGATAGGCTACCTTGAAACGTCGTCTTTACGTACCGAAGACAGGCGTACTTGAAATACAAAACGTCTGCTTCTCAACGCCCTCAATACTATAACGCATGGCCTCGCCACAAGCTGTTGGAAGCACCAAACCAAAGGAATAGTACCCTGCATAACCAATTGCAAGGATTCGAAAGAGACCCTGGAACTCAACACCTAATGCCAAGCCAATAGTCGGTACGGTCTCAGCCAAGGATCTCAACATCGCTCTCTTTCTCGCCGACCAGACGATGGACGAGAACAATTTCGAGAAGGTACTTAATGACCCTAACTCGATGGAATCCTTTTTCGAGAAAGAGAAGTTCCAACAGGATCTCGACAGATACCCAGCTCTCGTGGAGGAGCGCAATAGCAAGCTCACGCCAACACTGCGGTATGGCTTTGAGAGATGGGTACAGCAAAGCCTCTGTTTAGGATGGGCATTCTTAGAATATTTCATGCCCGGTGACTCTCCGAGATTGAAAAAGAAAAGGAAACAAGGGTGCTCCTGGGGTGTGGAACAGCCTTTTGTTCATTCACGTTTATTTTTGCCCCTACGGTGCTGGCATTGTTGCTTAATATTGAATGTCAGAGGCTTTTCATGTTCCTTACGAGTTTGTACGCATTTTACTACTCCCTCGGGTTTAGTTTCCCTCTAGCAATTGGGGAAGCATTCGACAATAGCTTTGTTGGTCAAAAATGACAGGACTTTCAATTTTTAAAAAGCCCGTATTAATTGTTACAAAAATTAACATTCATAATATTCTAGCTCGTCTGAAAATCGTGATTTTCCCCTTCTGCTCCCCCGCAATTCCGTACTTCTCCAGAACCTCCACCTCCCCGATTCCACTCCACGCGTCCACGACAACTTCCTTCTCAATCTTCATCGCCTTCCTCTCCTTCTCTATAGCGTCTTCTGTCTCTTTATCGTAGACGAAACTCTGTGTCATAATGAACACGCCGTTGTCATCGGCGATGAGATCGTTTACTGTTTTCATTAATTGGGTTACAATGGCAGCGGAGTAGATCACGTCTGATCCGAGAATCAAATCGAACTTACCAAGAACAGCGCAAACCTCAGAATCACCCCACTCGAGGTTCACGAATTTCGCGTTTATTAAACCTGGTGAAGACGCTGATTTTAAGGTTTCGTCGCGGTTGGATTCGCATCTGGTCAAAACTCCGAAGTCGTAATCTGCGACGAGCGTAGCGAGTCGCATGAAAATGCACTCATTAACGGGTTAGAAATTTACGTAGCGATTTACAAGCAGCTTATGCGTTTAGACTAAAGCTACTAGCGCCGACGAGCTACGACCTTAATTGTAGTATTCTCAGCGAGGAGCTGAGACTCCTCGCAGCTTCTCACCTGTGAAAGTTAATTCGGCATCTCCCCAAACCTGCCCGGCGACTAATCCGCTCATCCCGCAACCAGCTCCTAGTTCAATAATATTCTTCGGCTTCGTCTTTAGAAAAATTTGTATGCCCTCCTCCTCTGTCAAGTACCTCCCCATTAAATGACTCGCCGGCCAAAGATAGTGTCCCGAAATAACTGCGCCTGGATCGTCGTCGATGACGTTCATGGATATTTTTATGGAGGGGGGGAAGTTGTAGGTTTGGAGGATTGTGGGTTGTTGGGAGTCGAACATGAAGTCCATGCCGCCGAGGCAGTTTGAGGAGGAGTCGGAGTCTGAGGACATTTGTTGAGGGGAGTTGGGGGATGAGCGACGGGCGAGCGTTTTGGGCTTGAAAGAACTTAGTGGATGGCGAAGTTGGGCCGGGTATTGATGGTGGAGGGATATGTGTATCGGTTCTGGTCAGTATTGATTGGATTAGCACGTAGAAGAATCGTAGCGCTCAGAAAATGCAACTTAATTGTAGTCATTCTGCTGGGCTACCAAAGAACAAATCCAGTGGTGAGAATTTGTAACGTAAGGAAACCAATTTTTGAGTGCGATTTTTGGCGCAGACGAGGTCGTTACCCGCTAATTGTTCACAGTAGCTGAATAATAGTTTGCGTAACAATGTTTATTTTACTTTGATCGAAGCGACCACGATTTACTCCTCCTCTTCATCATCCATCAAGGCCATATTAACCTGCTTGCAGGGCAAATTTATGGGTTCACACCCAATTTGAATCCTAAAAGCATCCACTAACCCCTTCGTCTTCCCCCTCGTTCCCCAGAATCCTTCCAAACCCTCAAAAAAAATGCCCAAAATCGGCCGCAAACGTAAATTCGGTGACTCTCCCTCCTCCCCCTCCGCTCCTGCGAACGGTCCCGTCGCCTTAGACGACAGCGACGATGAAACTGACACGAAGGGACAGTACCCGGTTATCGTGTACTTGGATCAGGCTAGGTTGGAGACGGTGAAGACTAAGAAGGGGGATTTTGAGGTGAGCGCGAGACGCAGCGAGCGCTGTATGATTTAATTATCATGCATTATATTCATTATTATTATTTATTAGTTGTAAATGAAGACACCTTGCGTGGGAATCTCCCTGAATGGGCTCATTACCCATTTGATCATGTTGAAAAAAACACGGCATACTTTTTATCCTTGCTCCGATACACTATATAAATATATATATATATAAACGACACTGATTATTATTATACGACGATCATATTAACGCAATCGCTCTCCAGGTACTAAACTGCGACGACCATCGCGACCTCTTGCGCAAGAACAAGAAGGATCACAAGGAGTTCCGCCCAGACATCGCGCACCAGGAGCTGCTGGCATTGATCGACTCTCCGTTGAACAAGGCGGGGAAAATGAAGATATACATGAGAACGCATAAGAACGTACTGGTGGAGGTCAACCCCGCGATTAGAATTCCGAGGACGTACAAGAGGTGAGAAAATGCGAGGAGCGAGGAGCGAAGCGACGAGCTGATATTACTGGTAGTAGCTGGTCTTCGCTCCTTTCGTCGTTACTTAATTCTGACGAGTAGAGAATGTGTTGTCTTGAAAACGTCGCTCATAGTGAAACTCCTTGATCAATTCGTCGCTTCGCTCCTCGCATTAAGAATATTCTAAACTAATTCGTCGTCGCTTCGCTCCTCCAACAGATTCAGCGGACTGATGGTGCAGCTCCTCCACAAGCTCAAGATCAAGGCCGCCAACACAAACACTACCCTCCTCAAAGTTATCAAGAACCCCTTCCAGAACCACCTGCCTGCCGGCACCCGTGTGTACGGGATGAGTTGCACTGGTACTTTGTACAAGCCCTCGGCCCTCGCTCGCAGCCTCTACGGAGACGGGCAGATGGAGGGAGAGAACCCCAAGGGACCGGTCTGCTTCGTCATCGGAGCCATGGCGGCAGGCCACATCACCATCGACGAGCACCCGTACATCGAGCAGATGTTTAGTATTAGCGAGTACCCGTTAAGCGGAGCGTGCGCTATTGCGAGGTTGTGTGGTGCGATTGAATCTGAGATGGGAATTGTTTAAATAGGTTAATAGGGGGTAATTTTATGTAAAACTGATGATTCATTTTATTTATAATTAGAAGAAATGCCACAGATCGTCGCCCTCAGTCCTCTCGATCGTAGCCACGTTCTCCTCCAGCTTGCCGTCGGTGCGGTACATTGCGACGCAGACCACCACGGGGAGGTTTTCGTAATCATTTTCATTTTTATCACTGTCTACGCTGCTCTTCTTTTTTTGCAGGGCCGAGAAGTGAGCGATGGGGATCTTCACGTTGAGGTCGCGATTGAAGTAGAACTTCGCGTTAATTTTCTTGTGGTCCACGTCCACCATGAGCCTGATGTTTTTGCGGTGTTCGGGGTCGATGGCCTTGACGAAATTCTTCCCGTCCCTGCCGGCACCCCAAACGACAAACCCATTTTTCCATTTCTGCGACGAGCGTAGCGAGGAGCATTAACGAGGCGAGAACGAAACCCAAGAGAGGAGCGAAGCGACGAGTTAGTATAAAGTGCTTCTAGTATCGTAACTCACGGAATTGACGCATTGCCAGCTCGTCGCTTCGCTCCTCGCAGTTTCTCACCTTACTCAAAATTCGAGTCTCAAAACTCTTCAGGCGTAGCTGCATCAGCAGCTTGGGACTCGTGCGGCTGCTCTGGCTCATGCCCTCGAGGTGCCGATACATCAACAAGGGCTCTTTTGTCGGAGTCGTGACGAGGAAGGAAGGGGGGGAGTTCAGGTGCGCGTGCCAGAATCGGAGGTCCTCTGCTAATTTCAGTTCGGCTTCCGTCTCGGTAGGGAGCGACAGCGATTTTGTGGTGTAGCCGTTCAGTTCTTCGAAGCGAGATCTGAACATACACCAGGTCGGCTGCAGAAGTGTTAGCTCCCGGAACTGCTCTAAGTAGATTCGCTCCGGGGTTAAAGTGTTCGCCCAAGTGGTGTAGTGCTGAGTGCTGTTTTCGGGCTCGCGGTAGAAGTTGCAGCCTACGATGGTTTTTTTGGCCTTCGACTCCTCCATCTGGGTCAGCACTGATACTTGGTTCTCGACCCGGGTCTTCATCATGACATCGTCGGAATCTAGCATGACGAGTATTGGGGACGAGCCTGCGAGTGAGAGTGCGAGAGTTGAGTTAGAAAGTATGGAGTGAGCGAGTAGAACGAATAGATGATCACCTTCTCTGGCGGCGCTGTTGCGCGCGAAACCGGCGCCGCCGGGCGCTGGTGTGGTGGGATCGATAAGCTTCGTTTTGCGCACTGAAGTGTTGGGGTGCGAAGAGAGGAAGGAATTTATTTTACTCGAGGTCTCGTCGGTGGAGCAGTCGTTGTAGGCCATGATCGTAATGGAGCCGGGGTAGGACTGGTAGTACGTGGAGGATAGCGCGTCAGTGATGGTCGACTCGCAATTGTGCGCTGGGATTATCACATCGACGGCGGGGAGGGAAGTGGCTGGGGGAGGGGGGAGGGCTGTGGTTTCATTCCACCAGATCGTTTGGTTTGGTTGCGGGGTTGGGGGCGTTTGGGTGGCGAGCGACGAGAGCTTTGGACGCTTTGGGTCCGAGGCAGACGTGGCCTGATCGGCAGGCGATTCGCGCTTGTCTGTCCTCGTCGACATCAAAACAACAGCTGGTCGATTTATCAATGAGCGTCGAAGTACAACGTTCCAAAGTTTGACAGGAGTAATATTTGCTATATAACGTTCGACAGCTCGTCGAGCAGCTCAATCAACGAAGTTTTGATAGAAAAAATCGACGTGAAATGTAGAATGCGAAGGGGCCAAGTTCGTAAACTAAATAAATCCTTTTGCCCGCCGCTAGAAGTCAATAGAAACTCAGTACTGATTTAAATGACCTAGTTTGTCGTCTATGATATTCGTGTGGGCTACGATCTATTCGAGGACGCGAAATTGGCCGAAAATCCAATTTTAGTCAAATAGCTGGTTAAGAAATCAGTATTCTGGTCGTTTTCAGGTTCACGTTTGGTCTTATTTAAACCTTTGATACCCTCAAGTAAACAAGTCTTATTGTAGAATTTTCAGAAGAGCTCAGGATCATGGTTTCTTGGTTAATATGTTCGCTTTTGCGGGGTTTATTTTCTCTAAAAATGACATATTTGGAATCTCAAGAGTCCTTAGATAGGGTTATATGCCTAATAATGACCAAAATAGTCCCTGGAACATCAATTTTATTTCCAAAATTCATTTTTTGGTAAATCGTTAGAATTAAAATAATCGCTTGGTGGCCCTAAGATTCAGAATATAATCCAAAATTAGGCTTAAACATAAAAATAATATATACGATTCTGATATAGGGCGAGACCGATATTTATTTTGATGCTCTTTGCGGCGTAAGTGGTCGCACGGGCGCTGAAATTTGCACATAGCAGAGATCTAGGTATGCTTCGTCACTAGGATTAGTATGAGCGTGAACGGCCAATTACGAGACAAACGAGAATAAAAAACAAGCAACATTTTTCGACAGGCAAAATCTCTCTCTCTCCTTTCACTTTCGTTCAACGCATCAACAGCGATCAACACGGCCTGGTTTCTCCCCTTAGCTCTCCCCTCGCAATGCATCTCATCCTCCCCCTCCCCCCCCTATCCTGTCGTTTTCGTCGTCTGCTGGACGACACCGATTCTTTTTTGAAATGAAATGTTGTTCGGAGCAATGTGAGAAGGCACTCCAACCTAATTCTTGAAGATTTTTGTGGAGGAGATCGACGTTTTTTAGGCTGTAGCAGCGAACGAAGGCTGCTTGACCGGTAGTCAAACTACTGCAGTAATAGAAGGCACGCTCACTGATGCTCACCCTCAGGGATATCAATAACGACAAGATTGACAGCGCGATAGCAGGCGTACTCTCCGACCTTCGTAGCGTTTAGAATGAAGAGCACCCGCGTTACGAGCTTATGCCTTTCGATCAAATCGTGATGGCTCCCCTATAAATCTTCTTTGCCACAAACGATTATAGCGCCGCTCTCAACGCCGTCACTGATAAACTCGTCCGCCACGCGTGACCAAGGCCTCAACGCCAGCCTGGTCATCATTAGCGCATCGTTGGGAAGGTACGGGACGATCAGCCTACAGAAGTTGTCGGTGTTGAGGAAGTTGTTGCCGGAGAGGAGGGCGTTCAGAGACATTTGGGCTTGAAGGTTTGTGTGGAGGAGATCGACAATGTCTAGACTGGAGCAATTTTGGAAGGCAGCTTCGCCAATTGATGTTAACGTGATCGGAAAAGAAACGGTAGTCATATTAATGCAGCAATTGAAGGCACCTTCACCGATGCTCTCAACACCCTAAAGAATATCAACAATGACGAAATTGGCAGCGAGCATGCCGGCGTAACTTTAGAACCGAGGAAGATTTTGAAGGAAGAGTACCTGCATTACAAGCTTATTCCTCTCCAACGTCGCTAGTCCAAACAGCGTCTTCTCCTCTTCAGAACTATTCAACCAATCAAAGACTAAATCATCTCGCCGCAGAAGCCTGATTAAATACATTCCTTGTTTTCCTCCGTTCATCGGCAAATTCATCTGACTGTAATACTCTCAACGCACATAGCAATATACTCACTCGTCGTCTCCTCGAACTCCTTCGAAATCGACATCGTCGTCAACAACACATCAGGCGGAATGTACGTGAGCAGGTGCCTGCGGAACTCCGGCGTCAGCATCCAACCAATGAAGCCCAGCATGACGAGAATGCTTGCGAATGGCAGCTGGACGGGATTGGATATTTCGCATTTCCTAACGTATCCGCAGAGGAATGGGTGTGCTAATCCGGGATTAGATCACTACAGTAATCGACTAGAGGTTGGAGGGAATGGATCGACGTTCGTAGCTCACGAACGATGCGAAAGGCCTTCATTCTAATTTTGGATTTTCGCTGAAATCTTTATCCGCTGTTTCTGCTCCCCATGACGACCGTGGAACACGAAACGACGTTCGACGAGGACCATGTTGGTGAGGCTGAGACCAATACAGACACTAACCGTGAGGAGGGAGCGATTAATGAGAAGGTCGATGACAATTCAGTTTCGACATTCGCTGCGTCCTCAACCTCGACCTCCGCCGCAGACCCGACCTCCGCCGCCGCCTCGATGTTCGCTGGCCTCGGCCTCCTCAGCGAGGCATTCCTCGTCCTCACGCTGCCAGTCATCGGCCTCCTCCTGAACGTCCCCGATCTAACCACTTGGGTCCCGATCTCAATGATCGGCGGCATGATCACGTTGGGCTTCGCGGGCCTAGTCTACGACAACGTCAACGGCCGACGTTTCCTCTCCATCCTCGTCATCGCGATCATGGCGGCATCAGCCATCACGCTGTTAACATCTCCTTTCCCGATCATATCAGTCAACGCGTTTGCCTTCTCCGTCGGCGGCGAGTACGCAATCAGCTCCGCGTTCATCGGCTCCGCTCAGATCGAGGAGAACGCCGCTCGCGGTTTCGTCATGCAGAGCGTCGGAGCGTTCCTCGCAGCAGCAATCATGTTCATCTCATTCCTCTTCAATCCAAACAACAAGGCGGCGTTCATCTCCACCGTTGGCACATCCGCCTGCCTCGTCCTACTCGTCTTCTCCTTGAGGGTGAGGAACTACACCGCTCTCCACCTTAAAGAGCGGCACGACGCAGACGCGCTACTACCACCACCACTAGCTCAACAGCAACCGCAAACGATAAACAGAACACTGACGCCTCCAACCCCCCCTACGCCGTCCCGCTGGGCGAAGTTCACGTCCTCGCTGAACTGCGTGAATGAGAACAAGAGCTATAACGAACTGGAAGGTGCGAAGTTACGAGGAGCAAAGCGACGATGAGAGAACGCGATGTCTCTGTTCGAAATGAGGCTCCATGACGAGCGAAGCGACGATTTTTTCTATCTACACCGCTAACACGCTCGCTTCGGTCGCCGCTCCTCGCTACGCTCGTCACAGGCGACGGCAGCACATCAGTAGTCACGACGCCCATGCCAACCCAACCCAACACAATCAACTGGTCTCAATCGCTCACCGCCGTCAAGACCTTCTTCTTCGTCGAAGCCCACAAGTGGCCGCGACCCAACCATGTCGTCGTGCTCTCCGCGTCCGCCTCCTGGTTCCTCTGGGACGTAATATTCTATTCCACCAAGCTGTCCCAAGACAAGCTCATCGCGGAGGTCACCGGGTCGGAGGACGTGAGCACGGCCGTTAACATGTCGTTGGTTATTACTACCGTCTCTCTCGCTGGCGCTCTCACTTCTGTCAAGGTGAGAGGTGGAGCGAGAGCGGCATCAAGAATATTCTTTATACTAACTCATCGCTTCGCTCCTCGGGCAGGCCGTCGCTTACTTCGGAGCATCAAAATGCCAGCTCGTCGCCTCCGTCATAACCACCGCGCTCATTATCTTACTGAAATTCTTCAGCTCCTCCCAACCCTACGGCATAATCCTCCTGCTAACGTTGACGTTCGTTGGGCAAGTGATCAACACGACGACGTTCGTTCTCCCTTCCGTGCATTTAACGTCCCATTTCAAAACGATGGGTCAGGGCCTCGCCGCTGCTTCCGGCAAGCTTGGCGCTGTCGTGGGAGTCAGGGTTTTCGGGGACGGTGGCTGGGGTGGTGGATGGGACGAGCTCATATTCGCCGGCGTCGCCCTTATCGCGGTCTCCTACTTTCTCCCTATAAACTAACCAAAAGTGAACGGTTTTAATCATAAAATCTCAATTTCATATTCATAATTATAACTATTTACCACCCCGAGACCTCCCTCCCACCTCCGCCAGCAGCAGCTCCAACAGGCAATACGATAACCTCCTCCTCCTCGTCCACATCGTCCACGACCACGAGAGCTGGATAACCCTGCAGGCTAAAGGGATCGATGTCCATGATTTTGAAGAGCCTGCGAAACGAGTGTCATTGATTTGTTAGAATAGCGTGGCGATGATCGTTCACTGCGCCTACACATCCTCGCTTCGCTCGGTGGCCTCGCTCACCTGTTCACTAGCCACGGTTCGCAAACGAGCTCCTCCTTCAACCCCATGCAGTCAACACTAAAATCCAAACACTCTTTTCCTATCTCCCCGTCCAACCCCCTCCCCCCTCCAATCCCGAAGCACGCTAGCGCCTTCTTCACAAACTCGCCGGACGGAAGCATGGTCAAGTTCTCTGCCTTGCTGCCGCCGCCGCTCATGTCCAGGCGGTTTGCTGCGACGACCCAAATCTCGTCGTCGTCAACGCCCTCGTGCGCCCTCGACAGGTACGAGCCAACGACGGAGTTCTCGCTGAGAAAGCTCGGTTCAAAACTGTCGGTGAACTTGAACGAGCGCACCGGCAAATCCATTACCACCTTCACCTCCTTCGGTTCTCCATCCCGATCAACCATCTTAATACAGTTTTCTTTCCTTCGCCCCTTTGCGAGCTGCCCGAGCATGCGCGCTCCAATAGTGGCGTCCTCGTACTGCGACGAGCGTAGCGAGTCGCATTGATGTAAACGAGTTAGAATTGCGTGGCGGTGATAGTGGCGTCGAATTCTAGACTGGTGCTACTAAGCGCAGTTTAATGACGAACGAAATTGACGCATTCCCAGCTCGTCGCTTCGCTCCTAGCAGTTCCTCACCTCTCCCTCCTTCTCAAAAAACACGCACGTCTGCTTCGCAGAAATGTCCTGCCTGCCCCAGCTCTTCACCGCTTCATTCATAAACGCCTCCTCTATCTCGTCCTGCGAAACGCTCACTTCATTCAGCGCACTATACAGATTGACGGAGATCTGGCACGTTGAGAAGGTAGTGACCACGCTCTGTCCTCTACAATGAGTGTTGTTTGAAGCGTACTTCTTCAACAGCTTCTTCAATTTCGTGAAATCAGAAGGGCGCGCCACCAAATCACAGTCCCACGTCCTCTCCACGCTCCCGTCCTCAAAATTTTCACCGGACAATCCTCCATCGGGACAGTTTTCCCCAATTGAATCCCCAGCCGGATAAACGACTCTGGCCTTTTGGACGCGCTGGGCAGCAACCCCATTCCAAGCCTTCTCCACCTCGTAATCCTCCCATTCATCTTCCGACCCCTGCTCATCATTTACTTCTTCGTCACCCCCAGCAAAAACTTCATAGTCGTAAAATATCACGATCACTCCAACCCCTTTCTCCTTCAGCAGAGTGACGAAGGAACGGGCCAATGCATCGACTGCCGTTTCGATCGGCTGAATCGACGAGGAGAAGTCACAGTACGCGTTGTACTGCTGGTGGTGGTTGTTTCTAATCTCAAAGGGCAGGTTCGCCGGGAATAACTTCTTGAGCATCTCCTCCTTGACCACCCCCCCAACCCCCTGCAGAGGAACGCTGAACTCGCCAGGGTTCTTGGCGCAATTCGCGAGCTGCGCCTTGCTCTCGCTCTCCCTCTTAAAGTCTGCCTTCATTAACCGGTCAGTGAACACCCAAAGTAGAAGGACCTTGATAATGTCGAATTTGGACGAGTTGAAGCTGCGGCGATGAGCATGTTAGTGGTGGTGATAGCGAAACGTTCAACTCGTCGCTTCGCTCCTCATCTCACCTTTCTTCGCCGCTTTCTAAGTCAAGCTCAGAAGGCTCGACGCGAAGGAAGCGGGCCACACGGTCTCGGATCGAGCGGCGCATTCCGCAAAGGGGCACGATCCGGCTTCCCGAGCACCCATAAGACCTGCAGAACGTCCCCATCCTCATTTTCTTCCCCCCGTTTTCATCACCGCCTTCGCCCTCATCTTCATCCTCATCACTATCCTCCTCCTCCTCCATCTCGGCCTCCTCCCTAGTCTTGAAGCCGACCTTGGACTCGAACGCGAGCATCAGCAACACGATCTCTGCAGGCTCGCTCCAATGGCCGCGGTCAAACAAAACCTTGCCGAAGAAGCTCCTACTCATGATGTCATTGTACTGATCCACGTCAGTCTGCACTAAGGGATTCGCCAGAGCGAACGGAGTCCTCGACCCGGCCATGGCCGCCGCGAAGTAGATGGCCTCCTGCGAAGAGCGAAGCGAGTCGCATCAAGATTGAAGTTCACGAGTTAGAATTGCATAGCGGTGATAGTGGCGTTGATATCTAGACTGAATCTACTAGCGCAGCTGAATAACGAACGGAATTAACGCATTCCCAGCTCGTCGCTTCGCTCCTCGCAGCTTCTCACCTTTATCGCACCGAACTGAACGGCCAGCCCGATGAACCTGCCCAAATCCACGTCCAATCCCATTCGGCTGACGAACTCGCCCAGCCTCGTCAGCTCGCTCGCGTCGTCGCTGGAGTCGAGCAGCCCGAACCTGTGCAGCTCGGAAAAGCTCTTGTCCACGTGGCCAGTGTCGGGCGGTTCAATGCACTCTGTCAGCACCGGGAGAACCTCGCCGCCCACGATTTCCTTCAAGGTCAAGACCACGTCGTCCAGAGGCATGCGACCGATTTCCCCGATTTCGTTGGCGAGAACTTTTCGGTCCTGAAAATGGAAATCGAGGAGCGAGGCAAGGAGTTAGTATAGAATGTGTCTGAATGCTCGGAACGTGCAACTACTACTACTAATACTACTACTAACCTTCGACCAAAGACGGAAACACCTGCCAGGCCGCACCCTCCCAGTCCTCCCCTTTCGCTGATCTGCGACGAGTTAGTTTAGTATGTTCGGTATGTTCTTTCTTGCAATTAACCCTTGCAATCATCGTATTCCCAGCTCGTTGTTTCGCTCCCCGCTTGGCTTCGTCCTCGTGGCGCCTCACCTATCGTACTCTGACTAACCCACTCCTCCATGAGCATCTTCCTGTGCCTCTGCGCATCGTACACAACGCTCTTCCTCGTCCCCAAATCGATCACAACGTCCACGTCGGGAAAGGTCACGGACGACTCGGCTGCGTTCGTCGAAATGATCACTTTCTTTCCCACTCCAGTCTCGAAGGCGTCCATCAGGTCGTCGATGGGAATGTCCCCGTGGACGGGAATGCAGGTCTTGTCGCCCCCCGTTAGGTCGTCTATCAGCTCCGTCAGAGTCAGAATATCGTTCATCCCCGAAACGAATATCAACACAGCAGACGTCAAAGTGCAGAACCTGCGACGAGAAGTGAAGCGACGAGTTAGTATGAAATGCTAGACATCCTCGTCACTTTGCTCCTCGTTGTCGTCGTTCGCTCCTCGCCGCCTCTCGCCTCACCTCTCCACGATCTGCAAACAAGCGCTGTACTGGCACTTCTTCACCTTCATACTCAACGACCTCCCCTCCCCCCCAATAGTCTCGTCAACCAAAGTCCTCATGTCAGACGTCGGCACGTCCTTGTACAGGTCCTCCGCGTAATGCAGCTCCACGGAGTACTGCCTCCCCTTGACTACAATCGTCGCCGCAGAGCTAAATGACGTTGTGAAATAGTTTTCGTAGCTCGTAGCGTCCATCGTCGCAGACATGAGAACGACCCGGATGGCGAGGTTAGTCCGCAGGAGTCGACGCAGGAAGGTGCAGATCAGATCGCAATCGACGCCACGCTCGTGCACCTCATCAACGATGACGACGGAGACACGGTCGAAGTACTGAGGGTGGTTGCACAGGAGGCGGAGCAGGTACGCAGTGGTGGTGACGAGGACGTCAGGAGACGCTGGTCCAATCCGGTAGTTGTGGCCGAGGCGCAGGCCAATGTTAAGGTTGGGGTTTTGAGACTTTAGAGTGTTCATAATTGACTTGCAAGCGAGGCGCTTGGGGAGGCAAGTGATCACCTTGCCCAGGTGAGCAGTGAGCATCGGAGGAACGAGCGTGCTCTTCCCTGTGCCCGTAGCGCTATTGATTATCGTGACTCTGAGCACGAGCGGCGAGCGAAGCAAGCCGTGTTAGAATACGCTTACCGCTCAATTTATTGTTCAATCTATACTAACTCGTTGCTTCGCTCCTCGGCTCGCTAATGCTCACCTTCTTCTCCGGACCGAGTCAAGGATTTGAGGAAGGACGTACGTGACCGGTAGCTTTGAAAGTTGCGCAGGAGCAATCACAGGAGTCACTGAGCTGGGGTCCGGGGCCGCGAAGGGATCTGATATGTAACCAGCCATTGTGATGTAAATTTCACGTAGCTGTAGTGGTTTACTTAATTTACTGAGTAGTTATCCGCAGTACGTCGAGGGGATTTGAGGGAGGTGTTTAAGGGTAAAAAAAGAATCTTAACGCGGTTATAAGATACCGAGATTTAAAATTGTCAGGAAAATCGTGTGTAAGCGTGTAGTTTATTAGTTTAAGTATGCGGAAATTGAGTTGTTCGATGAACAATATGAAACCCAAAATTGCTAGAAAAGTGTGTGGGTCTGGAAAACTTTAACCCTTAACCATTCTTTTCCAAAGAACGAAAGCAACGCTAAAATAAGGGCTACCTCCCCCCCTCCCCCTATCCCCCCAAACATGC
>BLQM01000185.1:0-12274 GCA_012489335.1 Triparma laevis f. inornata
GGGTGGGCGCGTTCGTGAAGTGTCGGTTTGGTGTTTTGGGGGGGTGGAAGTTGCGCTGGAAATCTGTAGGACTGGATCTTTTGAAGCGTGTTGGTGGGGGGGGAGGGACAGGATGGAAATAGAAGTTATAAGCGGAGGAGGCGTCATGAAAATGAGCAGTATCGTAGATCTGAATACAACATTTATTTGGTTAATTTTAAAAAGATCGATTGCTTTCATTTCTACTACTACCTACTACTTTTACCCAACAACGTCCATCCCTTTTCCTCCTCCTCCTCCCTCCTCGACTTCCTCGATCTTGTCGTCGATCATATCCATCTGGTCTTCGATCCCCTCCACCTGCGCTCCCAGCCCGTCCACGTCGAACCCTTGCAAGTTCCTGAGTTCCTCCTCCATCCCTTTCTTGACCTTCTCCAGCATTTCCTTCGCCCTGTTCAAATACGTCATGGCGTTCTCCGAATCCCCCAAAGTCGCGAAAGCGCATCCGAGCAAGAAGAAGGTTTCGACGACCTGTTGGCGGGCGGCGAGGAGCGAAGCGACGAGTTAGTGGTTTTAAACATTTACGTTTACGTTCATGATCACAGGAACGAACGTTGAGGTATACACTTTCGCTACGCTCAGAGTTGCAGCGGACGAAGCTTGCGATCGCAACTCCGGCTCAAAATTATTTGAGGGGGAGCTCCGGCTTATTCAGCGATTGCGGCTCCGGCTTAAGCTTATTGGCAGGCTGCTCCGAGTAAGCTTGCAATCGTGGCTCCTCCCAAAGTAATATCTTACCTCGTCGTTCTCACACAAAATGCTCCCTAAAACCATAATCGCTCCATCTGCCAACTTCAAAACCTGCGGCGAGCCAAGTTAGAGGAGGTGGAGATTACGAGAACGAGGAGCGCGCAAGCCTCTTTCTGAGCGAAGCGACGAGTAACGTAGAGAACGCATTGTCTATGAACTCGTCGCTTCACTCCTCGCTATGAATACGACATTTGTGCTCGTACTCCGGAAACTTGCAAGCCTCTTTCTACGCTACATAATTCTAACTCGTCGTCGCTTCGCTCCTCCGCTCCTCGTCAAATATGTCCGCCCGCTCAGCTCGTCGCTTCGCTCCTCGCTCTCACCTCCTCCTTCCCTAACCCCTCCACCCCAGCACACTCCAACATGAGCTTACTCGTCTGCGTCCTAAACTCGAACCCCGGCAATTCCTCCACCCGCTTCAATTCCTCCTCTTCAATTTCCAAAGCCTGCCCGTCTTCCATGGCCGCGTTCTCCCTGACGTCCTTCGATCCCAGCCCCACAGTATTCGCGCTAGCAACGCACCCCTTCTCAATCATCGCGTACGCTTTCAAAATCGCCTCCGACGCGTCCCCCCCTCTTCGCTGACTGAGCCTCAAACTGCTCAGAGCTTGCGAACCATCGGGCCACTTGTTCTCGTCGTTTTCGCACGCTTTCAACACCGCAGCTTCGCAGCTTGATTCGGCCTCCGGTTCCATACACAAATCTGTCATCCACAGTTCCGCGATGTTGCTATATCCTGTGAACGAGTTAGAAGTTAGGGTTATGAGGAAGTGGGGAAGGTTGAGGCTTCGTGAGGCTTCACTCGGAGTGAACCGACTCAATGTCGTGCAAGTCGTCGCTTCGCTCCTCGCTGCCACTCCTTCTCAGCTGCCACTCCTTCTCACCTTGACAGAGTAATTTCTTCCTCCTCTCCTTCTCCAACAATTCCACGCCCTTCCTAAAACTCAACAGAGCGTCGCCTGCGCTTTGAAGCTGGCCTATTAAAAGATGGACTTCGGCGGTTTCTTTTATTCGAAGGGAGGCTGTGAAGGCTGAGAGAGCTGCGTGAGGGGAGTAATAGAATTGGGTTAGAATTGAGTAGCACTTGAAGCTGGAGGCGAGGGGGTGGGAGGAGCGAAGCCACGAGGATATGGAGCGAGAGCGACGAGCAATAAGAACGTTCTATTATACTAACTCGTCGCTTCGCTCCTCGGCTCGCGCGGCGGAGATCAGCTACTAGCAACTACTATCAATATTATCAGCTCTTCGCTCGTCACTCCTCGTACCCTCGGAGTGATCGCCTAGCTGAACCTAGCGAGTCGCGTGAAAATCGGCGTTAATTTGTTAGAAATGTGCGACGATGATAGTGATGTCGCAGTTGCGTTTAAAGCTACTAGCGCAAAAGGATTACGATCGTAAATATCGTACTCCCAGCTCGTCGCTTCGCTCCTCGTAGTGCCTCACCATGCACTCTCCTATTTGAGTGTAGCTGTGGCTCAAGGCGTTCTTAACGTATTCCGGGTCGGGGGAGGAGGACATCTGAGGGAGGAGGTTCCGGCACGCTTCTTGGTAGAACTTCACAGCGAGTTGGGGCTGCGAGGAGGTAGGGTTAGACACCTGTCTCGTCGAAACTGAACAACGATTGACCTCACCTCCATTGACTCGTAGGCCTTGTCGCCCCTGTCCACGAGGCCCTTGACGTAGGGTAGCGGTTTGGGCTGAAATGAGGCCATGGTTGGGGAATAGAGGAGGGTGAAATCGATGGGCTCCAAATTTCTTCTGAAGATGGCTGCTGCTCTTAGCGCTGGTTAGGGGCTGGGGGATTTGTTTATGAGAGTGTGGGTGGTTTGGGTAAAAGTATCAAGGTGGACTGGGGGGGGCTACTATATAGCGTAAGTTTCGAGGAATCGACTGCTAGACTTTCTCAGGATTTCTTCCCTCAAATTTCAGAGTCGTCGATTTCACCATCCCACACGTGACTTCGAAGTCGGTTACTATTTACACGTATACCCATAGCATATAATCCCCCCCTCAACCCCCTCAATACACACCAAATGCCCCCAAAAATGAAATCGAGCCAATCTCCGTCTGAACCCGCGGCGCTCGCAAAGCCTCCCCCATCCTGCGCCTTTCCTGGCTGCCGCAAACCCGCCCACCAATTGTGCGGCCGTTGAGTCGAGACCCGCTACTGCTCCGCGAAGCACCAGACGGAGCACTGGAGGTGGCACAAGAAAATCTACGTCCCTCCTGATAAGAAACCCCCTCCGTCAGGCCCACCCGCGCCCCCCGTTCCGCTCAAGGATTCTTTCGAGGAAGAGGAGGACGACGATGATAAGTGTATTATCTGCATCGATAATGTCGTTAACGCGAAGCTTCGCCCCTTCGGACACTCGGCGATGCAGGGAGTGCACGCGGGTGCTTATACCGAGCCTTGCCCTCTCTGCAGGAAGAAGATTGCGGGGTTTGACGTTGGGAAGTGGCAGAGCTCGATAGGCGAGCACGGGCTGTGGCCGACGTCGCTGAAGAACTTGACGCAGCTTGCGAGTGGGGAGGGCTTCAGTGAGTACTTCCGGAACCAGTTCAATGGGAACGAGGCGGCGTACCTGCGATGGAAGGAAGTTTTTGACGTTTTGGAGATTGGAAATGCCAGAGATGTAGGGTCCGATTTACCGCTGGAGCAGCAGGTGCTGTTGATTACGAAGTCGTAGGATCTGGTGAAGCTCAGGGCGTTGGTGAAGCTGAGTAATAGAGATTTCTTTGAGGATCCGTTGCTTTCGGTGGCGTTGTGGAGGGAGGATTTTGGAGGTTTTGGTTTTGGCAATGCCGCCTATGGGGAAGGAGAAAAATCGAGTAAAGAAGAAGAGGCAGCAGAAGAAGAAGGCCGATCCGAGGAAGCTCGAGATTTTTGAAGCTTGTGCGGCTTTGGGGGATGCATGTAATTGGGTTGAGGATCATGTTGATGCGGAGCGATATTATAAGCGAGCGAAGGAGGGGTACGAGGAGCAGCTAGGGCGCGATAGTGAGAAGGCGCTCGATGCGACGAGGTGTTTGATCGCAAACTCTGGAATGAGCGATAAAGAGATAATGGAGCAGTACAGAAATTTGTTGAAGAGGATGGAGACGGCGTTGGGAGAGGAGAATGTTGTAACTTTGACGACGCTCAACGAACTTGGTTGTGAGCTGGATGAAAATGAAGAGTATGAGGAGGTGATTAAAGTTTACGAGAGGTGTTTGGCGGGGAGGATTAAGGTTCAAGGGGAAGATCACAAGGACACTTTGGGCTCGTTGCATAGTTTGGGAGTAGTTTATAGGAATTTGGAGAATTACGAGAAGGGTTTGGAGTATTACGAGAGAGCTTTGGAGGGGTACGAGATGACTCTGGGGAAGACTCATCCTGATACGCTCGCCACTGTGACGAACATCGCGGTTCTTTACATGGTGGGAATGAACGATTATGATAAAGCTGAGCAGCTTTTTGAGAGAGCACTCGAGGGACGTGAAGCGCAGCTTGGGAAAGACCAGAAAGACACCTTGCACTCGGCAATAAATTTATCTAGCTGCTTTCACCGAGCTGGCAAAATTGAAGATTTGAGCGATTTGAAACAGACGTACCCTATAATCGAAACGAACTGGAATTTAATAGTTTCCGAAAATTGGTCCGCCCTACAAAGTAATACTAAACAAACTTTAAATCTTAAAAACCCAATTCCCTTTAAACCCCTTAACTCTACTAAACTCTCTCTCCCCCTACACTTAAAGCGCCTCCATAACCCTACTCGCAATCGCCGCATCCTGCACCCCCGTCCCCGTCAAATCAACCACAATAAACTCCTCCCCCTCCCTACCCCCCCCCCCTCCACGCATTCTCCAAACTCCTCAATCCTCCCCTCCTCTTTTTTAAAATACTGACACTCCCCTAATTTCAAACAATTTGATTTAACGTCTGCATAAACCTTCCCCCTATCTAACGCTTCCCTCATCACTTCCTCTCCTAACTCTCTCTTCCCCGGTGTATCACTTCCCATAGCAACGATAGTAACGTTTTTAGTAGATTTTAAGGAAGTAAGAATTGGTGTAGTAGCGCAAGTAGTCGTAATAATAAGTTCACATCCTGAAATAGCGTCTTCAGGGGTACCGCATTTCTCAACGTTAAAACCGGATAACCTCGAAATCATATTATCAACGTTTCTCTCCGTACGACTCCAACACTTAAAACTCTCAACCCCCATAAGTTCATTAATCATTTTAATACACAACTCCGCCATAACACCACAACCTAATACTCCTACGGTTTTTGGAAAGGAGAAGGTTTTTGAAGCTAAAACAACAGCAGCGGCTGTACGTAAATCAGTTAAATAACCATTATCGGCAAGAACCGCCGCAGGTACACCTAACTTTGCGTCGAAAACCATTACAACACCAGAGCCTGATTTCTCTCCTTCTGCAAGCGACGAGCGAAGTGAGGTAAAGATGAAGATTGGTGATAACGTGTTAGAAACGAGAAGTCTCCTCAAGCGGCATTCGACCACTCATCACTACGCTCCTCGTTGCATAATTCTGTCTTCTAGCTCGTCGATTCGTTCCGAGCTGGGATTCGTCCGAGACAGGTTCTCACCTTCTTTATTCTTCTGAAATCCGCTCGCAACCTTACAAGCGAAGTAAGGTGCTCCGTTGATATATCCAGGTTTAATACAAGTTTCACCGCCTGCGACGAGCCGAAGCGAGTCGCGTGAAGATTTACGGTAAGATGAGTTAGAAATCATTTACGGAGACGAAGACTTTCGACTGGACAAAGGTTATTTACGTATGAGGCGTACAGCGGAGACGAATTACAAGCTCAAATGTCAAGGTGAGACAGCTCGTCACGTGAGACTCCTCACAGTTCCTCACCTCTCTCTGGGAAAGATAATTGAATAGGTACGGGTGACTGCGATTTCGATAAATTCTTAAAAGCAAACTCAGCCGCATCCACCGCAATCTCATAATTACATATTTCCTTAATCTGATATTCATTAATAACCTTTAATCCCTCAGACCTCAAAGCAGGAGGTAACGCTTTATCACCTTGGAATCTTTTAATAATAATATCCTTCATCCACGTATTAATATCATCTAACTCTTTCTCGCTCATATTCCTCGCGTAAGGATCAGGACCGAATTCTGTGGTTACGTATGAAAGCTCTAACCCCCTATCCCTCTGTCCACTCCATATAACATCCCACCATTCCAAATGAACTTTAACCGCCTCCCTCCATTCTTCGCTGGTATTAAAAATTTGAGGACCTTGAGAATGTCCTATTCTCGCGTGTATCATATTACAGGTTTTAGAGAGATGAGGGAGGATTCGAGTATGATAGAAATCGTCGTTAAGGGGAGAGGTGAAGAGACGTTCAGAGACGCAAGCCCAGTGACTGTGTTTTATTTGGGAGTGTTAATGAAATGTTTTATTTTCGTTTTTGGGTTGACGTTTTTGTTTTACGTTACCTTAAATCAGCGTTAAACCTAACACTACCCATACCTTCCTCCTCCACTAAATTCGCGTAGCTTCTTGGAGAATTAAGATAACGTTGACGGTGTGTTTCGTGGACGATCTCATAAGGATAATCTTTTTTTAATTCCTCGACGGATTTAAAGTATTCTAAAGCTTCATGAGTTGACCAGAAATCATGGCCAGAGTGTAAATTAACAATCCTAACATCTACACCTAAATTCTTAATCTTCTCTAAATGATCTTTCAAACTATTTACGTGATCTTGGACTTTAAGGGAAGAACTATATACGTATTCAGAATTGGAGAGGTATCCTCCAGAAGTGTGAATTTGAGGGAGGAGGAAGAGGTTTGATGATTTTAAAGCTGATAGAAAGTGAGGGTCGAGGAGGTAGGTAAGCATGATAGCCTCTGTCGATGAATCTCATGTTAGAAATATTAGGTTTCGTTACAGGGATGGACAAACGTTGGATCGTACCTACGCCTAAATAACCTTCATCTTCATATTTCTTTAATAACGAGCTCCAACCATTAACTGATGTAGCTGGAGTTACCCCCCATAGAGATTTTACGAGGACGAGCTTCATAGGATGTAAACGGGACGGGGGGATGAGAGGTTTTTGTTTTCAGGAGGATGTAGAGAGGTAGTGAAATCAAATTTTGCGTGGATTTTGAAGGGAAACAACGTTGACTTCTTGGACATTATAAATCTCAGAGCTACTCTTAATCACTAACTCCACGTGAACTTAACCCTCACCTCCTCCACTTCTTTCAATCCTCCAAAATCCCCTCTCCTTCGATTGCACAAAAATCGAGATTCAGCGATAGACTTTGCGTAATTGGTGAGTATTGTAGGAGGTAGAGCTCCGAGTTTATGTAGCGGGAATGGTAGTGGGTTTTGGGAAGGTTGTATATGTGTTCTCTTTTACGTATACGATTTCCTCCTCGTATTTCGTCGAATTATACGATGAACTTGAGATGAGCCAGCGTGTAAGCTTCAGCTAAGAAGGCACTGTCCTCTATTTATATAAGTCCGTATTCACTTATGTATTCGCTCAGCCTGCTTATCTCTAACTCGTTCGCTTCTTCTCTGCTCGCTCCGACGCACAGATTGAGACCATGCCTTCGCTATACCCCGACTTCTCCGGTATCTCTTCCCTCTCTTCTGTTCAACCGGTCTCAAGACGATGTACTATCTCAACAGCTATAGGTTTCTCGGGAGGGTATTTGTATGGGGTTTATAAAGGGATAAATGGAGTTGCGGGGTATGCGGGGAGGATTGGGTTAGGGTGAGTTCGACCCGCGATGTGGAGGTGAACATTTTTATTTTTACGTTGATTCTGATTTGAGGAGAAGTTGTTAAATGAGATGCGGGTTTAACGTTATGAGTTGAACGTGCTTTTTTTATGCTTTTGAGTAAACATGAGTCTTAGCGACGGGTTAATTTGCGACCACGGTTCCGGGTTAAGATTAATTGAGGGGGTAGCTTCGGGTTAATTTGCGACCGCGGCTTCCCCACTCTTCAAACTCCTCTCAAACGTTCAATCTTTCTAACTCGTTAAATTTAACTCACAGGTAAGTTTCTTAATCGTACGAATAAAATGATGGGCAGGCTAGTTCCGGATTAGTTTGTGGTCGCTGTTCCGGGTTAAAATTAATTGGGGGCTAGCTCCGAGTTAATTTGCGACCGCGGCTCCGGTTTAAATCATTTTCGTTAAGACGAATCATTTCTAACACGGCCTATTCCTCTCCCCAGCTTCGGCGTCTTCACATTATGCAGTTACGTTCCAATCCAATTCCTCCGCCCCCAAATTACAGACGAATCGAAGATAATATTAGGTGAACCACGATTTAGTGATTCGTGGATCGACGGCATCTACTCTTCAATAAAACTCCACGCAGCCGGCTGCACCCTCGGTGGTTCAATCTGTAACACTCTCCATCATAAAACACTTAAAGCTTTACCACGTGGTGCTATAATGGGTGCGGCTGTTGGTGTTATGTTAGGATGTTTAGAGTGGGAGGTTAAAGGAGTTATTGAGAGAGTTAGAAGAGAGAGGGAGTGGGAGGATTTGGAGGGTCGATATCCTGTTGTGAATAATTGTAGTAGACGGAGAGGAGAAAGTTGAAAACGTGGATTTTTGAATTTAAATGAGAACGTTTTGGAGATTAATTTTATAATATGAATTTAAGAGTATCGAATTCTGGTTTCTCTGCGATGTGAGGATATTTATCAAGAAGTGTGACTAGTTTTTGCTTATCCCTAACTTTCATATCCCTAATTCCGCCGATGCAGTTCATAATGAAGATCGTTGCACAGTTTTTCGTAGTGAGGTGATCTCTCCCGAACTGCGCCTCATAGCTCTCAAATGCTCTCTCAAAAAGCTCGTCAGCTTTCCCAAAGTCATAAGCTCTCCTATAAATATCCGCGATATCAATCACGGTGTTGAGCGTCTCCGGGTGAGTCTTTCCAAACATATGATCCTATCCTTTTAAAACCCGCTCGTAATATTCCAAGGCCTTCTCCGTATTCTTCAAAAAGTCATAAACACATCCCAAATTATTCAAATTATTCAACGCCATCAACGTATTAGTGTGATCATTTCCTAGCATTTTCGTCCTACCGGTCAAACACCTCTCCCACAATTCCTTTGCCTCCTGATAGTCTTCAATGTCCTTCAGCTCAATACCAAGTTGGTTGAGCGTGTCCAAAGTTACAACATTCTCCTCTCCCAACGCCCTCTCCATCCTCTTCAACAAATCTCTCGTCTTATCGATTACCTCGCCATTATTTTCACAGGACGTCATTGTCAAATCATACGTCGCCCCGAGCGCCTTCTCACTATCGCGTCCTAGCTGCTCCTCGAACCCCTCCTTCGTTCGCTTCAAGTATCGCCTCGCATCATCCACATCCCCAACAAAAGTACACGCCCTCCCCAACTCAAAACAAGCGTCGGAAATCTCCAGCTTCCTCGGATCGTTCTTCTTCTTCTGATTCTTCTTTCCTCGTACTTTCTTCTTCTCCACCACGGGTGGCAGCATTGCCAACTCCAAAACCTCCATAATCCTCCTCCACGCCACCACCAAAAGCGACTCATCGTTGAAGAACTCCTTACTGCACAGCTTCGCCAATGCTTTCAACTTCACTAAATCCTACGAATTCGTAATCGACAGCACCTGTGCAACGAGTTAGAATACGCGCCTTTATACAATATTCGCTCTTCCCTAGTTCTCACCTGCGTCTCCAAGTGCACCCTCACGTTATGATGGCAACCCATCCCCCCCACAATCTCCAAAAATCAAAAACTTCCTTCCACTTCAAAAAAGTCGCCTCGTTCCTGTTGAACTGCTTCTGGAAGTACTCATTAAACCCCTCCTCACTCGCTAAATCTCTCAAATTCTTATACGACGTCAGCCACAGCCCACGCGCGCCAAGACTCTCACAATAAACTCCAACGTCGAAACTGTCGATGGGCTTCCTGCAAATCGGGCAAGGCTGAGATCGAGTCATGAGCTCCTGCGTGCACTCCCTACAAATCATGGAGTGGCCGCAGGGACGCAACTGAGCGTCAGGAACGTTCAAGAGGCAGATAATTCACAAATATACGTATTCATCCTCTTCCTCGACAGAACCTTTGAGAGGAGCCTCTGAGGGAGGAACGGGCGGCGAGATTTTCTTTTGAGGAGCGATGCAGAGTTTCTTGTGATGCTTCCAGTGGGCTGTTTACTGCTTCGCGGAGCAGTAGTTGGTCTCGATGCAACGGGAGCAGGTCTTCGTGGGCGGGACCTCGCAGTTAGGAAAGGCACAAGACGGAGCGGGTTTGGCCGCGGCCGCAGGTTCGGACAGGTTTTGGCTTGATTTCATTCTTAGGGGCATTTGGTGTGTATTGAGGGGATTAATGGCGGAATTATATGCTATGAGTGTACGTAGAAAGAGTAACAGACTTCGAAGTTACGTGTGGGACGGTGAAAACGATGACACTGAATTTGAGGGATGAAAATCTGAGAAAGTTTAGCAACCGATTTCTCGAAATCTACTTACCAAGATGTCCAAGTCTGTAGACACCGAGTCTATTGAGGGCCATGAGAGCCGATAAATGAGTGGGAAGCGCGCTAGGTAGGACGAGGTGAATGATAATGAGGAGGGGATTATCGAGCTCTCGGCTCTGTCGTATCCTCCGACTTCTCAGGCTGTGCCAGCTCCTCCTGTGATCTTTGTGGAGGTCGTTCTTACGATGACGGTCGTCAAGCTAAACGCAGAACTTGACGTCAGGCGCGTCGAGTACGGGAAGAAGGACAAGAAAGCGGTCCTCGTCGAGCGCCTGAAGAGGGACATCAGGTGGAGGCAGAGGTCGACTGCGGACAACTTCGTGTACTCGAACGATTTCATGCGCTACTTGGTTGAGTTCGTGCAGGGGGGTACGTTGATGAATCTGCGATTGCTTGACAAGGAGTGGAACGGTGTTGCGGATGCGTTGATCGATGAGGGCGTGAGGAGCAGCGAGATGCTTGTTCACAGAGGGTATAATTTAGGTTGGTGCATGAGCGATCCTCTAAAGGAGAAGAATACGCTCGTAACGCGGGTGGTCTTCCTTCACAAGGTTACGAAGGTCAGAAGGCACGCCTGCTTCTACGCCATTAATCTCGTCGTTGTTGATATCCCTGAAGGCGTTGAGAGCATCAGTGCTTGGGCATTCATGAGCTGCAGTAGTTTGACTACCGTATCTTTCCCGACGACGTTAATATCAATTCGCGAAGGCGCATTCTATCATTGCTCTAGTCTCGACAATATCGATCTCCTCCACACAAACCTTCAAAAATTAGGTAGACGTGCCTTCGCAGATTGCTACCAACTAAAATCGATGACGCTCCCGGACTCACTTCAAACGCTAGGTGCGCTTGTCTTCGACGGATGCAAAAAGCTAGTCCCCTCCTACTTTTATAATTGTTACTTTTTAGATCCAACAACCAAAGTAGTCGCGCACCTCCGCCTTCGACAGTCTGAAGAAAAATTTAACGAACACTACGCAAATTGGTTACTCTCTACCTAAAGAACACCGCACATTTCGCAATAACAAAGAAACGTTCAGGTTTTTGAGATTTAATAGTGTGTTTTTATTATTTTAGCATCCATAGTTTTGAGCGATCGACTTTTTTGACGGGAGACTCTACAGTGTCGACTTTTTCGACCTTCTCTTTTTTACTCTTCTTCTCTTTCTTCTCCTGCGACGAGACAAGAAGATGCGAATCCGTGTTAAAATGAGTAGCGAAGAAAACGACACAGATTGAACTTGCAAATGCGACTCCGGCATTAAATTAATTGAGCGTGGAGGGCGCGGCTAAATTTGCTATCACGGCGACCGGATTAAGTTCATGGGCAGGCTGGCATGGGGGAACTTGCAATCGCGGTTCCGGCTTAAGTTAACAGGCAGGCTGCTCCGAGTAAGCTTGCGATAGCGGTTCCGGTTCAAAATTAATAGAGGGGAGGGCATGGCTTAATCTGCGATCGCGGTTCCGGCTTAAGTTCATGGGCAGGCTGGCCTGAGTGAACTTTGCAATCACGGCTCCGGCTTCAAATTATGCCGGTGGAGCTCCAGGTGAACTTGCAACCACGGCTCCGGCTTCAGATTATGCCAGTGGAGCTCCGGCTTAATCTGCGACCGTGGTTCCGGATCAAGTTACATGGACAGGCTGCTCCGGGTGAACTTGCAATCGTGGTTCCAGCTTCAAACTATGCCAGTGGGGCTCCGGGTGAACTTACAATCGCGGCTCCGGCTCAAGATTAATTGATGTGGAGGTCACGGCTTAAGCTTGCGATCGCGGCTCCGCGTCGCTACATTGCTCTGCGCCCATCATAGCAGTTTCTCACCTTCTTCTCCTTCTTCTCCTTCTTCTCCTTCTTCTCCTTCTTCTCCTTCTTCTCCTTCTTCTCCTTCTTCTCCTTCTTCTTCTTGGGCTCAGGCTCCATGGTATCCTCAACGGTCTCCCCCACCTCCACAACCTCCTCAACCTTCCTCT
>BLQM01000185.1:20077-31697 GCA_012489335.1 Triparma laevis f. inornata
GGGGAGGGGGGGGGAGCGGCGAGCAGAGCGGCGAGCGAAGCGACGACGTTAGAATGAGGAGCGGAACGACTGGAACGTAACAGCGCACATTTGTTGAACGTCATATTAGTTACCGGCGGTCACGTATGATTTACTAGCGGTTACGTATACCATAACGGGCTTTTTAAAAGACTGGGAAAGTGCTAGGGTTAGGCCCCGCGCAGCGGCCCTAGCTGAGCGGAACGGTGGGAACGAAACAATTCTTACCTGCATGAGCGAATGAGCGAAGTGGGTTAGGCATGAGTTACCAGCGGGTACGTTTGAGTTTCCGGCGGTTACGGATATTATAAAAGGCTCGAAAAACGACTGGGAAAACGCTAGGGTTAGGCCCCACGCAGCGGCCCTAGCGGAGCGGAACGGCCGGAACGTAATTGTTTTTGAACGGACGGTTACGTATATCATGCGGGGCTCTCACAAAAGACTGGGAAAGCGCTAAGGTTAGGCTCCGCAGGGCCCCCGGAGGGTAGTCTCGGAACGATTCAGCGTAATTTGTTTCGCCTCCGATTGTTGAGCCTCCCGCTTGTGTGTTCTCACCTGCACGAGCGAACGAGCGAACGAGCGAACGAGCGAACGAGCGAAGTGGGTTAGAACATCGTCAAAACAAGATCGGATTCGGGACAAGGCGAGGCCCCGCGCAGCGGCCCCGGAGGGTTTAGCGAGCACAGCGCAGCGAACGTGTGTAGTCGGACTTAACGAAAAAAATATGAATCGGGCTGATGCGAGCGATATTTTTTTGTATGTTACTAGCGATAAATATTAGCGACACTACTAGCGACACTACTAGCATTATCAGCTCATCGCTTAGTTCTTCGCAGGGTTTCGTCCTACACATCCTCGCTTCGTCTACACCAGTCTCACCTTGAACTTGGAGATGACCATGCCAATCTGGAAGACGGTGTCCTTCTTGAAATCGGGAGCGTTGGGGTTGATGACAGGACCGCGAACAGCGACGAGGGTTGAGAAGGGGACCTTAATCGTGGAAAACGACGACCCATCAGACCTGGGAACCTTGAACATCCCCTGTCGCACATACTCCCCCCTCGTCTGGTCGTCACGAATGGTCAGCTTGTACGTCCGCCTGTCAGGCTCGTCGTCTGACGTGAATCGTATTTTTAAGTAGACTGCGTGAGGGGGGTAGTGTGGGGGGGCGAGGCGGCAAGCGAAGCGAGCCGTATTAGAATAGAGACGAGGAGCGAAGCGACGATGCATATGCATGCTCGAGTTCTACGTCCCTCAGCTACGAGTAGTTCAACAACGAGTACGAGAAGCGAAGCTACGAGGAGTACGAGACGCGAAGCTTCAAGTAATTCAACACATCGTCGCTCCGCTGCGATGTGTCACAGTTCGTCCTACTCGTCACTTCGCTTCTCGCTGTCATCGTCCGCTCCGCTCCGATTTTCTCACCTCCCTCAAATCCAGTAGCGTCAAGCGGCGTCTCAAATGCCTTTGTCCGCCAGCCGCAGAAGCCGCCGCCGTCGTTGCGGAGGATGCCGCTGAAGGTCCAGTGATCACCGCCAGAATTGCGCTCGAAGCGGCTCGAGGAGATTCCGCCCATTATCACGTCGTCAATGCGCTCAAAGGGAGACGAGGCGGGCGTCGAAGGGGAAGACAGGTCAAAAAGGGGGAGGGATGTCGGAAGGCTCGAGATGGCCAACTGGGAGAATAGGAGCGCCGATGATTGGATTGCGGCAGCGGCGAGGAGGAGGAGGAGGAGGAGGAGGACGGCCATGACGATGATTTGTCGAGATCGAGCAAGTTTTTTCTTGTGCGGTTTTGAGGAGGTCTGGGAGCGTTACAGTATGGGTGGGGTGGGTTTCTGGGCAACTAGGGTCACGAGAGGCCAGCAAAACTAGATTCGAAAGTGGAATCGAAGTATAAGAAGTGTTTGCGTCGAAAATGTGTCCCAGTTTTTCAGCATGCTCCCTCACTTTACTATTTCTATAAAATATCGACTCCACGACTACATTCAGCTATAAAAACACACTATCTGTACTTTCCTACAGCACAAATCCCTAAATAAGCCTCAGCATCCCCCTCAGTCGAACGGGAAGATTCCGAAAAACCCACGAACTATTTCATCGGCAAGGTCCACGAGCTGGAGCGCTTCCATGCTCGCTAGACTAATACTGTTGTTGTTGCTGGGCGTGTGCGCCCCCTTCCTGTTTCAGCAACCCAGCGTAGCCCACCGCGGGGTTAGCCAACGTAAGAGAGTGGTTCCTCTGAAGTCGACCAGACCGTCATCGGGGGTGCAGTCGCAGGCCGCAAGATCGTTCTACAGAAGGTGAGCAAAGATCAGCGGGGTTGCGGAGCACGCAAGAACAGCGGAGCAAGAAGCTCGAACATGTCACTCTGACGAAGTTGCGTGTTGCGGACATTAAAAGGAAAAGCGAACGACGACAGAGAAAAGCAAGGAGCAGAGCTATGAGGAGCGAAGCGAGGAGCTGTCGAACGCTAGTAGCTAAAGTCGACCTGAAGACACCACGAGACAGTTCACTCTCGCTGTTAAGGCTAGTAGTGAACCCCAATCCGCTCTCAAAGCCTCAACCCCGCTCAACAGCCAACTTTAACTCATCGCTTCGCTCCTCGCCCAAAGCCCTAAGCAAATGATAACGCTGCTGACGGAGATCTCGAAGACCCTGCGATCGACCAACCCTCGTACGACAGTGGCGCGGTCTCTGCAAGCCTCTCGAGCGGTGTCCAAGACGCTGCAGAATTTGGCGTCGATCTCCCCAGAGACCGGAAGCACGGCGTCCCTGCCGGCGGCGCTGCGCATCCTGTTCGAGAACCTCGGCGGGACATATGTCAAGCTGGGCCAGTTCATCGCGTCGTCCCCCACGTTGTTTCCTGCGGAGTACGTGAGCGAGTTCGTCAAGTTGCTGGACAGCACGGATCCGATTCCGGTGGGGGACATTAAGAAGGTCATAGCGAGTGAAGTTGGTGAGACGAGCAAGTGTGAGGAGTGAAGCGACGAAACGAATTAGTTCATTTGTTCCTCGCGTCTAATCCCATTCGCTCGCAACGTTCACAACGCTCGCTCGCAGGCTTGGATAAGTTCACGTTCTTCGACGAGAAGCCGCTCGGCAGCGCTTCAGTTTCGCAGGTGCACCGCGCCAGGGTTGGCGACAGAGAGGTCGTCTTAAAGGTGCGCAAGCCCGGCATCGAGGCCTCCCTCAAGGCGGACCTCTCGTTCCTCTACATCAGCTCCGTCATCCTCGAGTTCATCGACCCGAACTTGAAGAAGACGAGCTTGGCGAATATCGTCTCGGACATCAGGGAGAGCATGCTCGGGGAGCTGGATTTTTTGCAGGAGGTGAGAAAGGCGAGGAGGAGGAGAGTTGAGCGAGTGAAGCGTGGCGAACGTGTGCAAGTTGACTAACGTATATATATGAGTACCTTCGATGCGGTCTAACATTAAGTTCTTTCGTCTCAATCGTGCAGGGCCAGAAGCTGATCGAGTTCCGGGAATTCCTCGACAGGGAGGGAATTCAGAACGTCGTGGCGCCAGAGCCGATCATGGAGCTGAGCACGAAGAAAGTTTTGGTGATGGACTTCATTGACGGAGTGTCGATGCTTGACAAGGAAACCATGGAGACGGGCACTTCGTCCTCGGAGCAGACCATCATCACGGCCCTCAACACGTGGACGATGAGCGTTCTGTCTATGCCGTGGTTCCATGCTGACGTGCACGCCGGGAACCTGCTCGTGACGAAGGACGGCAAGGTGGCCTTCATCGATTTCGGAATCACGGGGCAGATTAGCCCGGCGATCTTTGAAGCCGTGACAAACTTGAGCACGGCGCTGGCGGCGTCGGACTACAGGGGTATGGCGGAGGCGATGTGCAGGATGGGCGCCACGGAGGTGAGAGGGATGGGGTTGGCGAGGAGCGGCGAGCGAAGCGACGAGTTAATAATACTAAATTCACGATTTGTCAAAATTCTAACTTGTCTCGTTCCTTGCGCCTCGTCGCCACTGCACAGGAAACCGTGGACATCGAGAAGTTCGGGAAGGACATCAAGCGCGTCATGATGGGCCTGAGCGGAGTGTCCGGGACCGTGGGCGTCTCGCAAATGGGGGACGTGAGCGTGAATTTAGACGAATCGGAGCTGACGCAGGTTTTGCTGGACGTGGTGGCAGTGACTGAGGAGAACGGGCTGAAGCTGCCTCGTGAATTTGGCTTGTTGGTGAAGCAGACGCTGTACTTTGACCGTTACCTGAAGATACTCGCACCGGACTTGGACGTGATGGGCGACGACAGGGTGACAAATTTAGGCGGAGGAGTTGGAGGCGGAGGCGATGGCAATGATGATGCTCCGGTTGAAGTGGAGGTGATCCAATGAAAAATAATATGAAATTTTTAGTAGTAAAGTTAGTTAGTTATTTAGTGTTACAAATCCACGCTCTTTTTGTATTTTTACCATACTTCACTTCAATCCGTTCTGGAGCAAAAGGAAAACAACTTCCCACAGCTCCCCACAGTTTTTACAACATCTTCCCCCACCTTGATCGTATTTTGACTCTAGATCCAAAAAAAAAGTAAGTTGTTCTCTTGATTTTTGCCTGAAAGAGGATATGGTTAAAGGAAAATAATGTAGACATTATTTGGATAAATTGTTCTTACGTGTCATCCTTGCGCAGGCTGAATTGGACGGGTAAGAATAGGATGAGAGCAATCGATAAGGGAATTAACTTACGGCCATGCTAATCTTCTCTGTATTTGTTCAACTTTAATTGATGTACCCCTTAACGTAAAAGAGTTAGATAAAAATAGATATAAATTAGGGTTGGGAATTTGCTTACCGAAGGGTACTCGACAATCAAAGATGAATTTTAAATAACAATAAGGTGTACAACGGGTTTTAAGAAGTAATCTGGCCAACTAATTCACCTTCTTACTTCAATTTCACGCGCTGAGCTGTTGTCGGAGCAACTGTAGCCTGCCAAGTTTATAAAATCGACGACAGCATCGACCACGCCCCCACAGCGACCAGCCAAACCTACGAATAGGACCACTTTTGTCCACCAAAGCGTCATTTGTTCTGTGCTAGCATCATTGGAGACCTATAGGGAATCATCTGTCGCAAGAGAGGAGCCTACCGTTTAACACGAGGTCTAACAACCCTCGATTCTGCGCCTAAAATCCTCTCAATCCTTCCCTCCCTACCGCAAAATTTTTAATTTGGCTGTGAAGTCATCCATCTAGTGTCGGTTCGAGGTGGGCCGGAACGGAAAAGCAAAACCAAACCACCACAATCCCGTCCCGTTCACGCCAATAACCCACGACCGACCCTTCTCCAACAACCACTCCTCCTCAATTTTCCGTACCCTGCCCCACAAAATTGACGTTTCCCCCCACCAAATCAAACCGATTTCGCATCACGAAACTCCCGCTAATCCAACGCCCTTCAGCCACCCATGGGCAACAACCTGTTCCTCTCGACGACCACCACCACTCAGGACGGCGTTTCCGCTACGTTTTCCTCCTTCAGCTTCAATGCCGGTAACTACCGCAATGCCTACTCCGGCGTCTACAACTCCAAACCTCCTACTCGCTGCGTTGTCAAGATCTCAAAGTCGGGCAAGATCGCGAGCATGGCGAAGAAGCGCCGAGGCTCCAAGAGGATCGCTGCAGACGACAAGAACGCCAAATATGCAACGACAACGAGTGTCGTCCCCCCGTCGTATTCCGCCTCGGCAGACAAGAACGTCATGGCGAGGCAGGTTAGTGGAATTCCCTGCCACAACCCCCCTCACATGATTCCCATGCTCATTCTCGCTGCGCTCGCTCTCCCTGCAGATCGCCGACCTAATTCTATCGCAGCCCGAAAACTCCCAAAACGACATAACCGAAATCGTCACCTCTGTCACCCAGTCCCTCGACCCCACCACCCAGATGATGTTCGACGACGCCGTCGTATCGAACCTCGCTCGCAAGTGCTCCCTCGAATTCAACAAGCGAAAAGATGGCAGCTCGGACAGTGTCAAGCGGCCTCTCCAGTTCAACATCCCCGTCCTCCTGAAGATCCAATACAAGCACCCGTTCCTCTCTGCCAACAACAACGACATGATCTGCGTCGAGCCCTTCATCACCGGCAAGTACCACCGCTTCGTCTCCAACAACGGGACACTGCTCTTTCAGGGCACCCTTGGCGCATTCTGTCACTTCTCCTTCCACCACTCAAATGGCAACTTTATCATCGTTGATATCCAGGGCGTTCGAAAGGAGACGCTGTACGAGCTAACGGACCCGGCGATCCACACCGCCGGCAAGGGCGGGTTATTTGGCGAGCTCGACCTGGGCGACGTGGGAATCGACGCATTTTTCCTGACCCACGAGTGCAACGGCCTTTGTCGGGACCTGCCTCGGCCCGACGCCCACGTCAACAGTAGGTCCACGAGTCGCGTGAATATGAAGGAGAAGATCATGATGAAGAACGGAAACTTCGACCCGACCAAAAAGCGCCAAACCCATCGCAAGACGAGAGCTTCGAAACCGTAGCCAGCATATTTACATACGTTATAAATATATAATAATAATAATAAAATTCGATGCCTTATAAAAAATAAATCCGAGTTTCTTCTTCTCCAAAATGTTCAAACGCTTCTTCGTTTTTCTACTCCCTACATAGCCGCCTCCCCCGGTGTCAAAAATGCTTTGCCCATGCCTGTAAAACTGCGCCTCCTCTTCCCCCCCCACTCCCCCGACCCCCGCCGCCCCGACTGCGCTGGCGAGCCCCATGAACATCCCTTCTCCGACCACCTCCTCCACGTGCAGGTTCTTCTTCGTGGCCTCCGCATACTTGTTCAGCACACCTTGCTCGTTCGGTCCGAATTCCTTGTGTCACGGCATCATTCCCTTTCCTGTGGTGTTGGCCTGAATGACCCTGGCCAGGTATTCGAAGATGCTCTGTTGGTCCCACCTCAACGCCCAGCCGGGTGACTCTGCGACGAGCCGAGGAGCGAAGCGACGAGTTAGTATAAAATATTCTTGATGCGAGGGGAGCGTAATTGTCGTATTCCCAGCTCACCTCCCTCTGGGATGACCTCCTAGTCGCCCATCAATCCACAGTACATGGCGTAGTGTGTTGAGAGCACGATGAGTGGCAGTCCCTTTGCGAACTGAGAGTGAAACATGTACAAAGCCAGGGGCGCCAAAATTACGGCCCTCGTGATTTCGAACCTAATGTCAAATTTGTTTTCGTCGAGGGCGAACTTCAGCATAGTTACAATGGTCCCCATGGCGAGAAAATTGAAGCTCAAGATGCTGAAGTCGTTCACCATCATAAGCATCTTATTGACGCCAGGCGCCTTGGCGAATGTTTGGAAGTTGGTTTCGGAGACTGCGCGGGAGATGTGTTAGTGGTTAAGACAGTGAAAACGACGAGTTCAATCGGCGGCACAATTCTGACACGCTACTCAACCAAGAGATTCCAACCGCTGAGGTATACACTTTCGCTACGCTCAGGGTTGGAGCGGGTGAACCTTGCGATCGCGGCTCCGGCTTAAAATTAATTTAGGTGGAGCTCCGGGTGAACTGCGATCGCGGCTCCGGATTCAAATTATACGCTCTCTTTGCTCCTCGCTCCGTGCTTCGTCCTCGTTCACTCGCTCATCGCGTTGTGCCATCCAATTCATCGCTTCGCTCCTCAGCTCGCTTCGCTCGCCGCCCCACTTGCCGACGCCGTATTGTACAAAATCGTCGAAGTAAACATGCCCACCCCTGATAACGCTGCACTCAAACAGCAGAAAAAGCACACGAACAAATCGTACCAGTTCTCCTTAAACTCCTCCTTCTTCTGCTCCAACAAGAACTGCATCCCAATCGTGAAAACCAACAAATCGACCACGTTGTACATTCCCAAAAACCGAAGGACGTGGGCCTTAACATTGCTGCCGCTCATGTTTGCATTTGCGATGGCCGGGATCCAGTGCCTGCAGTGCTCGACGCCCCCCTCGAACGTTTTCCCCATGCAGAACTTCTTCAACTCTTTCTCGTTCTTCAGCACGTTAGTACTCTTCAACAGGTCCGGGTGCTTGTCCTCAAACACCTGCTCCGCCGCGACGGCAGGATGTCCCACGGCCAGCTTCTTAAAGGCCGACATGAGCTCGCAATGCTCACCGACGTGAGCTTTTGCGGCGCTGCTAGTTCTCGGAATCCTGTTTCGCGTTTCGTTCGTTAGTCAATACTCTACTCAACCAAGAGATTCGCGTCTCGTCGTTAGTCAATACTCTAACTCAACCAAGAGATTCCCACCCCACCACAAACCCCTGCCCTCCCCAACTCCTTACCTTCGGCGTTCAACTCAAGTAGAGCGCCACCGTCCACATTCCACTTCAGTACATTCTCTGCCATTTCCCTGGGTAGCCACTCGATCCCCGCCAAATACACACTAGCCTCTGCACTGGACCATCCACTGGCCGCCTCGCCCATCACGCCTCCTTTTAAAGTTGACGCTACTGTGTCTTCGATCTTGCTCGTCTCGCCCCCTTCCCCGCCTTTTTTCGACCCCCCTTCAATGGGGGGTAAGACCCTCCTGTTCGCCGTGGTCGGCGCTATGGTCGCCATGGTTCTGACTGCAGGTTCTACCAAATTGCGAAGACAAGCGTGATCCCAGCACTCAGTGTCACCTGCAGATCGATAGCGAACATTGAATATCACCACCAACGCCCACCTCCTTCCCTCGACCCTCACTTCACTGCACCCACAACCATGGCCAAAACTCCCTCCTCCTCCTCCGCGGCGTCTCAGGATGTTAAATACACAGTTCATAAAAGGCTTCGTCCTCCCCTCTACCGCAAGATCCTAGGTGGAATTTTCGCCACCTGCTTCGCCCTAACGTACCTCGTGACGCTTCCCTATATTCTCGTCAGTATGTACGTGCTGTACGATTACTTCGCACGCGGAGGTCTGTCGAGTTGGATGATTTGGACTACTGTTCCTTTCGTGATTAGGTGCGTAATCGATCACAAGTGAAAACCAAGTGGAAACGTAGTGATGACGTAGTGAGACGAGAGGTTATTCACGCCAACGCGACGCAAATCTTCGCTCACTTTTCCGCTATAAATCGCACCGCATGCTCATATTACAGCACCATCATGCCAACGCAGCACTCCCCCTTTTTCGTTAAGCACGTTGTTGACAGCATGATTGATTACTTTGAGTTCAGCGAGATCCGCGAAACTTCGGACGAGGAGCTCCTGGAGTTCTTTGGCAAGGGCCGCACCGCCATCCTGGCCGCGCAGCCCCACGGAGTCGTCAGCTTCACCGGAATGTGCTCCGGCTCCTTCTGCATAGACGAGTTCCGAAAGATCAAAACCGCAGCTGCCAGCGTAGTCACGTCTGTTCCCATCTTGAAGCACGTGATGGGCATCTTCGGCCTGATTGACGCCAGCAAAAAGTCGATCGTTAAGGTGAGAAACTGCGAGGAGCGAAGCTACGAGCTGGGAATGTGTTAATTCCGCGAGTTACTGCGAGGAATGAAGCAACGAGCATTAAGAACACTCTAAACTAGTGAGGAGCGGAGCGACGAGGTTACGAAGGCGTCATAAATACAACGAGGAGGCTCTTCGAAAACGCCGCTCATATTGAAACTCCTCGTTCAATTCGTTGCTTCGCTCGCCGCTCCTCGCATCAAGAACACTCTAAACTAACTCCCCCCTCCACTCCTCGCCTCGCTAATGCCCCTCGCTACGCTCGTCGCAGCACATGAAGAAGGGCGGCGCCGCCGGCAGCGTCGTGATCTACATCGGCGGAATCGCGGAGCTGTTCAAGAGCAGCAGGAAGGAGGAGAGGTTGTACTTGAGTAAGAGGAAAGGTTTCATCAAGGTGAGGCGAGCCGAGGAGCGAAGCGACGATGTATTCTTTATATCGCTCATTATATCTAGCTTAATTTACGATCGAAAATTAATTAGGGACTAGCTCCGGGTTAAAATTAATTGGGGGCTAGCTCCGGGTTGATTTACGATCGCGGCTCCGGGTTAAATCTTTCGTTATATCTTACATTTCGCTAACTAACTCAATCACTCGCAGCTCGCACTAACCACTGGCAGCGACATCCTCCCCCTGTACCTGCTCGGAAACACCCACTCCCTCACCGTCGTCAAGTCCGGTCCCCTCGCCGCTATTTCCCGCAAGATGGGCGTCTCCATCACATACTTCTGGGGCTGGAAGAACCTCCCCATCCCGCGCCCCGACAAGCTCGTTTACGTCAGGGGTCGTTTGCTCGGCATGCCCAAGATCGAGGAACCCACGCAGAAGGACATCGACTTCTGGCACAAGAGGTACTGCGACGAGGTCGAGCGCATCTTCGAAACGTACAAGGGTGCCTGCCCCGGCTACGAGAACAAAAAGTTCTACATTGATTAGTTGTTAATCGATAACCCGATAAATAGAATAATCCTTCTTCTTATTTTACAAAATACAACATATCCAACTATTATTCTTCAACCCAAACTAAAAGGATTTTTGTGAATGTTTTGGGAGTAGAAAGAGGAATGAAAAGAAGATCGCTTTGAAATGAAAATGTTGAGGCGGTTTTGTTTTTTAAGGGAGTGGATTGTTTGCTGCGGAGGTAGGCGATGATTTCGGGCGTGGTATCATTATCGAAGCTATTGACGTCGATATTGGAGGGGACTAGCTTGGAGCATCCCCAGAAGACCCAGGAACCAAGAATTTGAAGCCAGTCCGGGATCGTCATCGATTTTAGTTCTGAGCAAGCTCCGAAGGTTTGTTGACCTAATACTAATTCATTAAGGTTCGTGTGGAGGAGATAGACATTTTCCAGACTGGAGCAAAGCATGAAGGCGCCTTGACCAATCGATGTTAACGTCCTCGGGAAAGATACGATAGTCAAATTAAAGCAGCTCTAGAAGGCCTCTCTACCGATGCTCTCAACGCCTTCGGGGATGTCTACAATGACGAGACTGGTGGCGAGGTAGCAGGCCCAGTCTCCGACCCGAGGAAGTTTTTGAAGGAAGATCACCTGTGTTACGAGCTCATTCCTCTTCAGCCCCATATTTATAAACTCCTGCCTCTCCTCGTCAGAACTATTGTCGAAATCAAAAGCTATATCTACTCCGCGGTGAAAAATCATCTCGCCGTCCTCAACAAGCCTAGCGATGTACTCCCTCGTAGTCTCTTCGAACTCCTTCGAAATTGACATCGTCGTCAACAACGCATCCAGTGGGACGGACGTACGTGAGCAGGTGCTTGTGGAACTCCGGCGTCAACATCCAACCAACGAAGCCCGGCATGACGGTGGAGCGGACGGGTTTTGAGGAGGTGAAGGAGGAGAGGTGCGGGTTGTGCGTGAAGGCGAGCGAGGAGAAGATGGTGTTGGAGGAGATGGTGAAGCGAGCTGAGGCGGAGCTGAGGGAGGCGAAGGCGGAGCTGAGGGAGGCGAAGGCGGAGCTGAGGGAGGCGAAGGCGGAATTGAGGGAGGCGAAGGCGGAATTGAGGGAAACGAAGGTGGAGGTTGTCGCGTTGAGGGAGGGACGGGACGACGACGATGATGGAGGGGGGGAGGAGGGGATCGAGGACGAGGTGGTTGTTGTTCCCGCTGCGAGTACGCCTGCGGAGCCGCGC
>BLQM01000185.1:33864-52112 GCA_012489335.1 Triparma laevis f. inornata
CCTCCTCCCCTCCCAATTATGTCTCACTCTGCCATAGCGTCACAACCCCTCCTCCCCCCTCCCCCCTCACCTTCTTCTTCTGTTTCGCTTTCTCATCCTCGTGCCGGAACTCGCTCGTGTGTTGACCTTCGTTCATGAATGGGCAGTCTAGTCCTTTTGGACAGAGTTTCTTGGGCATCCTGAAACGAAGCCGACGAGCGAACTTCTTTCGGTCAATTTCTTAATGTGCTCTAAACCTTTTCTATACGCCGTTAGAGAGAATTAAAACCGCAGTTTATACGTTATTGTCGTTTCAAGTTCCACCGACAAACAATATCCTATCCTTATCGCAACTCTAACCCAAGCTGACGCCAAAAAAAACTTCCAAAACATTTGCAAATCTCAAGCCTCAAATCAATCCCCCAATATCTCCCCACACCCACGCACACACACCCCCAACTCCACAACCACAACCACCCCAATCAAAATCATGTCTCAACTCCCCTCTTTCCGCCTCGCCATTCCCAAGAAGGGTCGTCTCTACGAGAAATGCTCCTCTGTCTTATCCGGTGCTGGCCTCGAATACCGTCGCGAAGCTCGCTTAGACGGTAAGACCCCTTGCTGTTTGATATTCACACGGACGGTGATTTTAAGGTACTGAACGTGTAGCGTAGAATGTGAATTTCAACGTTTACGTGTTCATAGTTTAATAATGATGATTCATAATTCGTAGCTTGCAACTGCGCCTCCTCTCTCTGGAATCGAATTTAATTACCTTCCGTAACCGCGAGAACACTTTTAGACTTGGGTTGGCAGCTCAAATAGTTTAAAGAAGGCGGTGGAATAACTCGACAACGTTCAATCAAATCGTAGATAATTTCGAAATTGCTGAGGCGCGCCCATGACAATATCCGTATCTCAAACGTTCATCACTCCCCCCTTCACAAAAAAAATCCTCTTCTAACTCCGAATTCATTTCGATGCAGTTGCCGTGTGCAAGGATATGCCTGTTACGCTCGTGTTTTTGCCTGCGTCTGATATTGCTAATTACGTTGGACTCGGAGATGTCGACATGGGCATCACCGGGGAGGTGAGTGCGCATAAATGCTGTAATTCCGCGAGTTATTCGTTTTGAGCTAGTAGGTCGCTAGATCACGTCTAGATACCCACGCAGTTCTAATGAGTTGATAACACTAATCTTTCATGCGACTCGCTACGTGTCGTCGCAGGATGTCGTTGCGGAGAGCGGAGTCACGGTGAAGAAGGAGATGGCACTTGGGTTCGGAAAGTGCAAGCTCTGCGTTCAGGTACGTAATAAAATCCTGGCTCATATTCTCACTCATATTCTCAATCTCACGTATAATATGCTAACCCCGAAACTCCTCGTCGTCCTCTTTAGGCCCCCGTCCGCCGCGGAGTCACTGACGTGACTGAATTAGCCGGCGGTCGAATTTGCACTTCCTTCCCCGAGCTCACCAAGAAGTTCTTCGCCCCCACCGACACTGAGAAGGGCGTCGAGACCAACGTCCGCTTCGTCTCCGGTTCTGTCGAGGTGAGCCGAACTCGCACTCGTCATTTTCGTTGAGCTCTGTCGACACTACTACTAACACAACTACTCTCTCTCTCTCTCTATCACAGGCCGCCTGCGGCCTAGGTACGAAGTCGCGAGGAACGAAGCGACGAGCTATTCCTTCATACAAACAAAAGACTTCACTTTACTTCACTTTTTTATCTCCTCAACAAACTTGCCCGCTTGGCCTTCAATTTTCCCTCGACGTACAGCAGCTTGGCGCTCTCCGCCGCCACCCCCCCCGCTCTCGCATGAGCGCAATATCAGCGCTCTTACTTCGCCCACCCTACTAGCCTTAGTCCAACCCCCCAAGCCTCTTTCTTCGCTACGCAATTCTAACTCGTCGTCGCTTCGCTCCTCCGCTCCTCGCTACGCTCGTCGCAGGCCTGGCCGACGCCGTCGTCGATCTCGTCGAGACCGGAACCACCATGAAGGCCGCCGGCCTCGAAATTGTCGCCGAGGTCATGGCGTCTGAGGCCATCCTCATCAGGTACGAAGTCACGAGCATTGAGAACATAAGAGCATCAAAACTAACTCGTCGCTTCGCTCCTTGGCTCGCTTCGCTCGTTCGCTCGCCGCTAACTCCATAGCAACCCCAATTCCAAACAGATGGACATCATCAACTTGATCAAGAAGCGTATGGAGGGATATATCACAGCGACCAAGTTCATGATGATCACTTACAACATCTCCAAGTCACTGTTGGGCAAGGCCAGCGCAATTACTCCCGGAAAGGTGAGAACGAGAAGAAAAAACACTTAACAAACACTCAAAAAAACTCAACACATTCTAACACGGCTCGCCGATTACTCTCCACTCTTCCACCTCCACAGACCTCTCCCACCGTCACCCCGCTCGAGACCGAAGGCATGTGCGCAGTTTCAGCTCTCATTAACAAAAGCTCGAGCGCCCAAAAAATGGACGAGCTCATGGCCATCGGAGCTACCGATATCCTGCTGTTTGCCATCAGCAACTCGAGAATGTAAAGGAGAAGAGTAGAGTTTGTGAAGGGAGGGGAACTTCGAAACTACTGCTTCTTTGATCTTTAGGCTGAGCTTTTAAAAGAGATTGCCGAATTTTGTTTTGAAACGTTGGAAGCTGTAGCGGTTTTTTAATTTCTTTGGTTTCTCAAAATTTAGTTGAGGTATACGCTTTCGCTACGCTCAGGGTTGGGGCGGGTGAACTTGCGATCGCGGCTCCGGGTTAAAATAAATTGGGGACTAGCTCCGAGTTAATTTGCAATCGCAGCTACGAGTTAAAATTAATTGGGGACTAGCTCCGAGTTAATTTGCGATCGCGGCTCTGGCTTAACAATATGCCAGTGGGCTCCGGGTAAACTTGCGGTCGCGGCTCCGGCTTCAACTTATTGGCAGGCTGCTCCGAGTAATCTTGCAATCAAGGCTCCGGCTGTAAATCATGCCAGTGGAGCTCCGGGTTAAACTTGCGGTCGCGGCTCCTGTTATAGACCGATATACTCAGTATATCGGTCTATAACACTCCGGCTTAAGCTCTTGGCAGGCAGCTCCGAGTAAAATTGCGGTCGCGTTCCAGCTCAAGCTTATTTGAAGGCTGCTCCAAGTAAACTTGCGGTTGAAGACGCGGCTCCGGCTTAAAATCATGCGATTGGAGCTCCGGGTAAAATTGCGGTCGCGGCTCCGGCGTAAGCTTATGCAAGCAGGCTGCTCCGGGTAAACTTGCGGTCGCGGCTTCGGCGTAAGCTTATAGGCAGTCTGGTTAATGAGCAGCAGACAACATTTTCATTATCTTAAAAAGAGATTAAAATTTGATCATTATTTTACCATTGGTACGCCCTTTTGAGGCGTTCTAACCTTTCGGTGTTTCCAACAAATTTGAGGCACATCGCAAGGCCCTTTGTACGCAATTTTTTGTGTCTTAAGGGTCTTTGTCGAGCTGATCTTCTCGCCCTTTAAGCGCCCTCTCGAAATACCTTTCAGCTTTCTTAAAATCATGCAACACTGTAGCGCAGAAAACCGCAGTGCTCATCACGGTGGTGAGCGTATCAGGATGAGTCTTTCCTAACAACTTCTCGAACCCCTACAAAGCTCTCTTAAAACACTCCAACGCCTTCTCGTAATTTTCTAACTTCGTGTAAATTGCTCCCAAATTACTCAACGTGCCCAACGTATCCTTATGATATTCCCCTAGCACCGTCATCCTCCCCGCCAAACACCTCTCGTGAACTTTAATCACCTCCTCATACTCCTCCTCGTACCCCTCCTTCGCTCGCTTCAAGTACCCCCTCGCATCATCAAAATCCCTAACATTATTACACGCCAGCCCTAAAGCAAAACAAGCGTCCAAAATCTCTAGTTTCCTCGGATCGTTCTTCTTCTTCTTCTTCTTTCCTCGTACTTTCTTCTCCTCCGGCATCGCCAACTCCAAAACCTCCAAGATCCTCCTCCACGCCACCGCCAAAAGCGACGGATCGTCAAAGAACTCGCTACTGTACAGCTTTGCCAACGCTCTCAACTTCATCAAATCCTCTAACCTCGTGATCCTCAGCACCTGCTGCTCCATTGACTCCCTCACAGTGTAGTAGATTCCTCTCCCCCCTACAATCTCCAACACGTCAAAAATCTCCTTCCACCGCAGAAAAGTCGCCTCGTTCCCGTTGAACTGCTTCTGGAAGTACTCGTTGAAGCCGTCGTTTCTTGCAAGCTCCCTAATGTTCCTCGCCGACGTCAGCCACAGTCCGCGTTTGCCAAGGTTGCCACTATAAACGCCAACGTTAAACCCCACGATCTCCTTCCTGCAGACCAGGCAAGGCTGAGATCGGGTCATGAGCTCCTGTGTACAGTCCCTACAAACGGCGGAGTGGCCACAGGGGCGCATCTGGGCGTCGGGGGCGCTGATGAGGCTGATGATGCACCTATCCTCGTATTTCTTCTCATCGACAGAACCCTTGAAAGGAACGGGAGGTGTGGAAGGGACGGGCGCAGAGATTTTCTTCTGTGGAGCGACGTAGACTTTACCCGACGAAGGAGTGCGGATCGTAGTTAAAAAAGAAGAATAGTATAAATTTTCATATACTAATCGTTGTTTCAATTCGTTTTTACGTCAACGTCTTTGTGCTAATAATATTAGAATATGTGCTGTATATGTTTATATGCAGAAATATTTGCTATATCTTAAAATCGGTCGTCAATGTGATGGTAGTGATCTGACCCCCTCCTCGCTCCGTTTGTTTTAAGTCTCCTAATTTTTTGCTTCTCTCTCCTTAATAATGCGCCTGTTTGCATGTCCTTTTTTCGCTTACAACGAGAATATGGCAGGTCCAAACCTCATGGTGTGTTCTTCGTTTGAACCGGCTCTGCGTTTTTCGTTTTCAACTTGGTGGTCGCTTTTGAACGCTTTGATCTCTGACTGTGCGGCCTTGACATTCGATTTCAAAGCCGCACTCTCCTTTAGCGCGTTGATCTCGATTCCCTTGGCCTTGACCTCGGTCTGAAGGACCTTGACATTCGATTTCAAAGCCGCACTCTCCTTTAGCGAGTTGATCTCGATTTCCTTGGCCTTGGCCTCGGTCTGAAGGACCTTGACCTCGGACTGGAAGGCCTCGAACTTGGTCTGCGCGACGTTCGATTTCAAAATCACCTCCAATGTCGTTATCTTCGCGTCACTCAGGAGACAGCTGGAGACCTCCGCGATCTCCTTCTTTAGCATTGCGATCTCCATCTCGCTGATCTTCGCTTTCAGCTCTGTGACCTCGCGATCCCTCTTGACGACTACCCTCTTCAAGTCGATGACATCAGTAATCCTCTGCTGAGAGCGCAGATATTCAACGACCTCTTCAGTCACGTCATGGAACTGCGAGGACGAAGTCCGAGGAGCGAAGCGACGAGTTAGTATAGAATCTCGTTCGTTAATACTCGTCGTTTCAATATAAGCGGCGTTTTCGAAGAGCCTCCTCGTTGTAATTATGACGCTTCGTAATTTCGTCGCTCCGCTCGCCGCTCCTCGCAGTAACATATCTCTCTCACATGGTCCTCGTTGTCCACGTCAATGTAGGACGAAACCAAGTTGGAACAGTAGGTGAAGACGTTCCTCCCAAACGACCAGGCGGTCTCGGGAAGCTTCATCTCCTTCAGCTGATAGCAGTAGGAGAAGGCCTCGTCGCCAATGTGCTGAAGGTCCGTGTGGAGGACGTTGAAGTTCTCGAGAGAGGTGCACTGGTAGAAGGCCTGCGCGGGGTATGGGGAGTGTGAGGAGCGAAGCGACGACGAGTTAGAATGAAGCAGCAGAATGCGTTTTTTATCATCTCGTCGTGCTGCTTCGCTCTTCGACTTCGTCACCTGGCTTCCTATGTACTTGAGGGACTTTGGGATCTCGATGGTGTTCAAGCTCGCGCAGGTGCAGAAGGCGTGGGATTGGATGCACTTGACGCCCTCCGGAATGTGGACAGAGAGGAGGTTGACGGACCAGCACAACGCGTCTTTTCCGATCTGCGTGATGTTCTGCATGAAGATGACGCTCGTCACCAGCTTTCGCCTTCGACGAAGTGGTGCGAGGGGTTAGAATTATCATCACGACTGTTCACGACTGTTCTCTGACAACTTCGACTCCTTCGCACCTATCCGTTTTCACCAAATTGTAGTTGCAGTCGATCCCTCGATGGGGGATGATCTCGCCGCTCTAAGGTTGGGAAGCGGTTCCAAATGGTTAGATATAGGGAGGTGGAACCAGTTGGTGTTTTTGTCGTTCCGCACGCTCTAAAGGGAGTCTTACTCTCACCTCAACCCCATCGTCGATGAAATTCTTCGCCGTTTTGCGCCACTTTTTGTCCAAAAGGGTCATGGCTAGAAGAGCGTCGGCCGGCACGAAGCTAACCAGGAGTCTCCTGAAGTCGGGACAATTAATGAGGAAGCAGTTGCACTCCTCACAAGAGTCGCTGGTGGAGGAGGGAGGAGGGGAAATAGGTAGGTACATTTTCGCAGCCAAGGTGGACAGCGGAATGGGATTGCTGGTCAGGAGCGTGGCGGCCTGAGCCAGGGTGAGCTCGGGCTTGCTCTCCAAGATATCGGAAGTGCTCTTCCTTCTCAGCGGGCCGGACATCGTGCGAGGTGAGGAGAAAGTGAGGTGGAAGTCTGGCAAAACATTTAATGGTACTTGTAGGTGTACAAATAAATGGCGACCTTCCAGCGGTTCTTACGAGACCCAAGTCTAAAGTCCTCCAAGCTTCCTAACTTCGTCTCCCCTCCCAGTGTCCGTTCCCCCGCCTGACGTCTTCAGGGCTGGTGATGGGGTGTGAATAAATTGGGCGATCGTGGCTCCCGTCGCTCCAATTACGAAGGATGATTTCATGGCCACGGACGACTTTAGGAGGTTGATGAGGGGGTATGTGGACGTGGCGGAGCTATTTCACGCGTTCCGACTGGTCATCAAGCTGTGGCAGCGAATTGCAGAGGAGGAAATTGATCGGGAGTTTGAGAGCGGCGTTTTAGCGTTTCACGATGGGAGTGATGTGAGTGCGGTGGTGGCTTTCGCTCGAAAGGAGAGGCGTAAGCTGGTGATGCGGGTGACCTTCCTTCTGAATATTATCCAGGTCGCGGAGATAATGCCTGCTTGAACGCCGTCAATCTTGTCGTTCATATTCCAGAGAATCGCCGAGCTCGAAAAGGTGATCGCCAAGCAAGGCTGCGGAGAACGCGGTACAGACGACAGAGATTGCGGTGTTGGGCGCGAGGATCGCGCAGCTCGAAATGGCTCTCCCCACTCCGCCCCCCAACAACTTCATCAGCACGATCGACTTCAAACGTCACTTCGTCGAGTTCGTTCACATCGAGATGCTTCTCACGCTGAGAGAGGTTTGTAAGGAGTAGAACGACGTGGTTATTGAACGCGTTGACAAGGTCGTGGAGAGCGGCAAGATGATCGTGCATGGGGGGAAGGGCGTGAACGATGATGTAGCTGACGCTCGAGAGACGTTAAAATTGATTGGTGACTTGGCCTTCCTCTATTGCACCAGTCTAGAAAATGTCGATCTCCTCCACATGAACCTTCGAGAATTAGGTCAAAAAGCCTTCGACGGTTACGACGAACTAAAATTGGTGACGATCCCGGACTTGCTTCAAAAGCTTGGTGGACACATCTTCGAAAACTGCTTCAAGCTAGTTCCCCATGACATTGACCCCGCATCAACAACTCGGTAGTCGCCCACCTCCGCTCCCTCCAAAACTACTACGTCTTTAATCTTTAGGCTGGGCTTTTAAAAGAAGAGACGCCGAATTTGTTTTGAAACGTTGAAGCGGCTTTTCATCTCAACATTTATTTCGTTTTTTCGTCTCGTTCGTACATTACATCGGCATCATTAACAATCCTCACTCTCCTCACTAACCCACACCTTCACCTTCACCTTCTTCCCGCCACGGCTCCTCGCGCTTCGACACGTCCACTCCCGCTAAAGCCAGCACCTGTTCCCCCTGTAACAAGCGTAGCCAGTCGAATGTGTCCATGAATTAGAATTGCGTAAACCTAACAGTTGTCTCAAATCTCGTGTTCGTAGCTCGTTGCCATGATAGGCGTTACGCTAATTCCCCCTCCCTCCTCGCTCGGGCTTCGTCCTCTCCTTGCTTCGCTCGCCGCTCCTCACGTACCTCGATCCAAGCCCGACTCTGAAGGGCTTTCTCAGTCTCCTCGCGGATCATTTCGATGTAGGGCGAGTCGGGGTTCGCCTCCACAAACTTGAAAAGACAAGCCCTGCCCGGCGGCGAATCCAAGAGGGCGACGACCTGCTCTCGCTGCTGCTCCACGGTGACGGAGGGAGGAGAAGTTGGCGACGACATTTCGGTGCGTTTTTAATCGTTATTTCTTGAGTCAGATCTTAAAACTATAATGAGGGGACGGCAGATTCACCGAGGATGCGAGCTTCCCTAAGCGCTGGCCGTTTCGCGTTGCGTTCAGGCACAGGAGGAGGGCGCTAAATATAGATGCAAGAGGAGGCAAGTTTGTAACCTTAATAACTCCTTTTCTCCGCCGCTAGAAGTAATTAAGAACTCAGGACTGCTTTAAATGACCTAGATTGTCGTCTAAAATATTCGTGTGGGCTATGATCTATTCGATAACGCGAGATATATTGAAATTCAATTTAGTCAAATCACTGGAACAAAAGTTGACCTTCTAGTAATTTTCAGATTCAGTTTTGGACTTATTTGGCCTTTTAAGACCTCTTAACACACTACTTTTAAAGTAAGTTTTCGAGAAAAGCTCAGGATCAATGATTTTAAAATCAGATTTTCACTTTACTAGGGTTTATTTGCTTAATAAACGGCATATTCGGCATTTCAAGGTACCTTTAATAGATGAATATTGACAAAACTGACCAAAATGATCCCAGGAAGACAAAAATTCAAACACTAAAATTGTGTTTTTGCGCTTTTAAGAATTTATAAATGACATTTTAAGTCACTCAAGATCCTCAAGAGACCAAATATAACCAAGACTGGGCCCAAAAACATCGCATGCTGATTTTGAACAGGAGTCAAAATCAAATTATCTTATTTCGCGCCGTACCAGCTGTGCAAAATAAATCAAAATGAAACAGCCGCCGTAATAGGGCCGGTACTTGATACTATGTACTTCAGAGCTCGCAAAACGTTGTTTAACGCACGAAAAGACAACTTGAAAAAAACAACAACAAAATAACTCTCCCACTTTCATTTATATCTCGGCTCACACCACTGAAATTATATCATCAATTATTCATTTACTAACGACAACCCCACCCCCCCCTCAACACCAACCCCCAACCCCTACTCCCCGTCGCACCAAAAATAACCCCCACATTTTGCCAACCGATAAAACAAGAACATATCGGTAATACTCAGCACTCCAATAATTACGTACAGTTTTCTCCGCCTCCACGTGGCCTTCCTCCTCAACTCCTCCAGCTCCGCCTTCGCCAATTTCGTCATTTCTTTAATCTCCAAAACATTCCCTCTTGCCCCCTCGAGTTGATCCCTTTGCCCGTTCATGTTGTACATGACATTCGAGGCAGTTGCCTGGGCCTCGTAGTTCTTCGCGATGGTATCCCTCAGAATGCTGGCCGCCGACGGAGGCGACTGTTTTTTGTTGGAGAAACCCCATCCCCCTCCACTTCCGCTTCCTCTTCCTCCTCCGCCTCCTCCCCCACTCCCCTCGCTCTCCCCTCCCCCCCGCTGGTAATACGAGTACGAGCTCTTGTCCGTCCCCCGCCCCCCCGACCCCCGCGAGGTTGCGGTGTTGAACGGGTTGCCTCCAGAGCCGTACGACATCTATCGTAAATAACCAACAATCTGATCAAACAAAAAAGTATCAACAAGGGAGATCGATCGTCGTTTGATTTCCCAATAAAACTTCTCCCAATTCGATCCAACCCCTCTCCCCTCTTCTCCGCAACAAACACGAGAATATCCTCCTCAGAACAACAAAACTAAATCAATCTGCGCCCAATTCAACTCAAGCAAGAGGAACAGCTGTGGATCATCATTTTAACATTTCCCTTGCCCCAAACACCTCTCTAAAACCCCTCCACCGCACTCACACCACCGCGATGTCAGTCGTCCCCGTCCTACCCAGCGATGATCCCGCCCCAGCAACCCGCTTCACCACCGCCGACGGCCTCCAGATCTCTCCCAGCCTCGACGCGTTCATCAAGTCCTCCCTCCCTGCGTCAATCTCCCCCGAAAACTTCTACTTCTGCTTGAACGACCTCGTCGTTAACATCGAGCCCAGGATCCGAACCGCGCTGAAAACGCGCGATGAAATCCAATCCCAAATCGACGACTATCACCGCAAGAATCCCGGACCCATTGACGCTGCCAAGTACGAGGTGCGGAAGAGTAGTAGTTACAAGGAGCGAGCGATGACAGCGAGGAGCGTCTTCGCTCGCTCGCAGATTGATTTATTCTACGTAGTTCTTTTGTCGCGAAGTACGATTTTCACTTCCGCCACCAAAAGAACATATCGTCGCTTCGCCTCTCTCCTCATCGTCTTTTCTATCCATCACTAACATGCTCGCTTCGCTTGCAGGCATTCTTGCAGTCTATAAACTACCTCTTTCCGGTCCCCGAGTCCGTGACCGTGTCAACGTCCGGAGTGGACGAGGAGATCGCTACGATTCCTGGGCCGCAGTTGGTCGTTCCTGTGAACAACGCTAGGTTTGCCCTGAACGCCGCCAACGCAAGGTGAGAAACTGCGACTCAATCACTCACATTACCCTCCATTTTAACATCGACAATTCTTCACGCTCACAGGTGGGGATCGCTCTACTCGTGCCTCTACGGAACCGACGTGTTCGGCCCTCCCATCAAAGGCCCCTACGACGCTTCTCGCGGTTCTCAGGTGACCTCGTGGGTGCGAAAGTGGTTGGACGACGTCCTGCCTCTCGAAGAAGAGAGTCACGCTCAAGTCACCAGCTACGAGTGTGAAGGCGGCGAGATGAAGGTGAGAAGCTACGAGCTGGCGAGGAGCGGAGGAGCAGCGAAGCGATGATGAGTTAGAAATGCGTGGCGATGATCGTTCAGTCCGGCTATACATCCTTGCTCGCAACCATGCTACCTCCACCTTTAACACTATCGCCCCCCCCACCCCTCCCCACCCCTCCCCACAGCCGAAGATGAAGCAGGGAAAATTCCTCGGCACCAGGGAAACAACCACTGCCAAGCACTTCCTGCTCGAAAACAACGGACTCAAGATCGAGATCGTGGTGGACAAGACGACCGAGGTCGGCAAGGCAGACACTGCTGGCGTCAGCGACGTGCTCGTCGAGAGTGCGATCAGGTATGATGATATCTGGAGTTAGAAATGCGCGGCGATGATCGTTCAGATCGGCTACACATCCTCGTTTCGCTCGGTGGCCTCGCTTCGCTCCTCGCAGATTCTAACTCGTCGCTTCACTTCTCGCTCGCACTCGCAGCACCATCCTCGACTTTGAAGACTCCGTCGCGGCCGTGGACGCGGACGATAAGGTGGAGGCGTACAGGTGAGGAACTGTCTCGTCGCTCATCTCCTCGCTGGGAATGCGGTAATTCCTCCGCGAGCATTAAGAACCATTATAACTAACTCGTCGCTTCGTTCCTCGGCTCGCTTCTCTCGCTGCTCCTCGCTATGCTCGTCGCAGGAACTGGAGGGGCTTGATGGTTGGCGACCTCGAATCCAAGTTTATGAAGGGCGAAAAGGAGGTGACCCGCACCCTCAACGCGAACAAGACTTTTGTTGGGCCTGCTGGGGAGTCCTTGGAAATCAGGTCCAGGTAAGAGCCGATAAAGCGTCGCGTCAGTTTCCACCCCCCCCACCAACACGCTCACCGCTCCTCGTTGCAGGAGCCTTCTCTTGGTGAGGAATGTGGGGCACCTTATGACGACTCCTTCCGTTTTGGATAAGTCTGGCAACGAAATAGGCGAGGGGTTACTAGACGCCGTCATGTCCGTGGCCCTCGCCAAGTTCGATTTGGAGAAGGAGGCGAGGCTCGCCAAGAACTCGCCCGAGGTACGAGCTGGAAATATGACAATTACGGTCGTAATTCATCGGTACTAGTAGCTTTAGTTTAAATGCTCAAGCCGCTTTCGTCGCCACGCAATTCTAACTCGTTAACTCCAAACTTCATGCGACTCGCTTCGCTCGTCGCAGAACTCGGTCTACATTGTGAAGCCCAAGATGCACGGCCCTGAGGAGGTCAAGATCGCGTGCGAGACGTTCGACATCGTCGAGCGCCACTTTGGCCTGCCTTCCAATACGGTCAAGCTGGGCATCATGGACGAGGAGAGGTGCGAAGATCATGTCTATTTTTGTTCAAATTCCCAGTAGGTAACTCTAACTCCACACTTCAACAGGAGGACTTCAACCAACCTCAAGGCCTGCATCGCCGCCGCCTCATCGAGAGTTGCATTCATTAACACGGGATTCTTGGACAGGACGGGAGACGAAATCCACACGAGCATGGAGGTACGAAGTCGCGGAATACAAAACGCTTCTTCTTCGCTACACAATTCTAACTCGTCGTCGCTTCACTTCTCCGCTCCTCGCTACGCTCGTCGCTCCTCCGCGCAGGCGGGACCGTTTGTGCGCAAGAAGAACATGAAGGCACAGCCCTGGATCACGGCGTACGAGAACCGCAACGTCGACATCGGCCTAGCGTGTGGGTTCACCGGAAAGGCGCAGATCGGAAAGGGCATGTGGGCGATGCCCGACCTGCTCGGGAAAATGCTCGAGGAGAAAATCGGGCACCCTAGAGCCGGTGCCAACTGCGCTTGGGTCCCTTCTCCCACCGCCGCCACGCTCCACGCCACTCACTACCACCGCGTCGACGCGCTCAAGAGGCAGGGCGAGATTGCGGAGGGCGGAAACAGGAGTACCCTCCAGCAGCTGCTCACGATCCCCGTCATCGAAGGTGAGACTGAAACTGCGAGCATTGAATCTTTTGAACTAACTAACTCGTCGCTTCGCTTCTCGCTTCGCTTCTCGCTTCGCCGCAGACCCGAGTGTCTGGACAGCAGAAGAGAAAATTGAAGAGATTGAGAACTCGGCCCAGGGAATCCTCGGCTACGCGGTGCGATGGGTCGATCAGGGCATTGGCTGCAGTAAGGTCCCTGACATCAACAACGTTGGCCTGATGGAAGATCGCGCTACTTGTCGCATTAGCAGTCAGCTCCTCGCGAATTGGCTTCACCACAAGGTCGTCACCGAGGAGGAGGTCCTGACCGCCATGAAGAAGATGGCCGAGGTCGTGGACAGACAGAACGCCGGAGACGACAAGTACGAACCCCTAGCCCCCTCGTTCGACGGAATCGCGTGGCGCGCGGCTTGCGACTTGGCGTTGAAGGGCCGAACGCAACCCAGCGGCTACACGGAGCCCATTCTGCACTTGGCGAGGTTGGAGAAGAAGCAGCAGCAGAGCCTAAAATTAAAATAGAAGAAAATTCAGCCGTTTGTTTCTACCAAAGTAGTTTTTATTTTTGATTTGATTACTGTTACAAGACGGCAAAGACGACTGCGCCATCTTCTACAGCCGGCTGAGAAGGTTCTTTGAGATCGGATGTTGAGGGATATTTCTAATTCTAGTTCGATGTTATTGCATCTTCCTTCATTAACGTTCAATCTTACTGCCGTTTATTCTCGTAGATTTTCCCGTTATATATATATATATATATATATGAAAACCCAGCGAGTAACAAACACGATGTTAACGTTAAGGTGAATTCAAGTGGTTTACTGGCCGTAGGAAATGCCAAAGTTAATCTCCCACCCCAAGATGGCGCCAGCCTAAAAGTCGACCAAGACGGTTTGCTATCTACTCCTGTAAAAAAGCAATCAAAACAGCCGAGCGAGTCCAAAAGCGAATCCGTGAAGGAGTCTGTGAAGGAGTCTGTGAAAGACGAAAGCTCATCTGAGCATTCTATGGATAATATTCTATATGTCTATGATATGTAATAATAGGTCAAACTTTTGGAAAGCGCGAGAGAAGGTCGAACCAGAGTAAAAACGAAAAGCAATTGTTTTAAGTAGTAAACATCAACCATTAAAAAATAATTACTCTACCCTATCTACAAATACCGCCTCTCCTCCCCGTAAACCTCCAAAGCCGCCACGTAAAACTCGACACTAGCTTCATCCGCCCAGCTCTTGAGCATCCACTTCCCCGTCAGCGGATCCTTTATGAATGGAAACCAGCGCCCGTCGAGGAAGGGACAGTGACTGCCTGTTTTAGTTACAGCGATCAACCCCCGTTTGCTGTCCCTCACTATTTGAGCGTACGACCTTCCTTCGTGATTCGGGAAGGGCGACGTTTCGTATAAATTGTCGATGTTGCAGCACGGGTCATCCAGAGAATTCAGCACAAACGTGGGAGTCGAAATGTACTGCAGATCGTTGACGGGGTTTTCCCCCTTGAAGTACTCGCTAGCGTTGGGGTAGCCTGCGAAAGGTGCCGACGCATCTAGAAACTGTGGGGAGAGCGGTGGAGAGGAGAGGAGCCGAGTTAGAAAAACGTTGAATAAAACCCCCCGCTAGTTAGAATAGAATAGAATAATAATAACGTGTCTCACCTCCTGCAACGTCTCCGCTTCCAATGCAGCGTCAACTGCTTCACTATTAAAAGCCCTCAACACCTTTTCGTTCTTCATGATGAAATGGTCTTTCACGGCGAATGTCATCAGGGCGTTATAGGGGGGTTTGAAACGGTCAGGTTGAAGGACTTTGCTGGTGTCGTACCCGGGGGTTACCGTTATGGCTCCGACGAAGCTCGGGGTCTTCTTCTCCGGAAACAACAACCTCTTCTTGTCCCAAGCAGCCAACGCTGTGACCGTGACCGCGCAACCAGAGGAAATTCCTGCCGGGGCGAGGAGGAAGGAATGGAGGGAGTTAGTAAGCAAGAACTTGTTAATTTGGACGCTTTGCTCCTTGTTTCTTCTTCTTCTTACCGTGCAGGAACATGGGAGTGTTAGGATCCAACAAATTCTCCTTAATGTGCCAGTACGTCTGCTCCAGATCATCAATATCACCGAACAAGTTCCACCTAGGCGCCCTCAGTAGTTGTTCCAGAATGTGCCCCCTCCTATTTATGGCGATGCTCCTTATGCCCTTTTCGTAGGCCAAGCGGATTATCATGTTCCCGGGCATGTCCTGAGAGTGACACCTTAGTCCAGGCTCGAAGAGAATCACTGGAGAACTGGTGCTGAACTGAGGGTACTCGGAAGCGCTGTCGAAAGGAGGGAAGACGTCGAACCTGTGGAAAGGCGAGCGAAGCGAGCCGTATTAGAATTGCACTATCACCATCAGCTCGCCGCTTTGCTCCTCGCAGCTTCTTCTCACCTGATTTCGTCGGTCATGTCCTCGGGCCTGTTACAACTCTCGGTCCTGGCATCGCCTATGTCGCCCATGCTCTTGTCCAAGCACCCAGAGACGTTAAAGTAATGATGCTGGAAGGGGATATCTCCGTTATGGAACTCGTTCTGGATCATCCACGGCGCGAACTGCAGGTGACGGTTATGCAACAACAATGGCGGTTCAGGGCCCCTACTGATGGCCGGGGCTAACTTCAGGAGGAGGTCTAGCTTAGGGTCCGTCCCCTTGATAAGCTCGCTCAAACCATTCTTATCAATATACAAAGGCCGGAGCACGTAACCCAGGAAGACCACGGACAGCGCAAGTCTCTTTGACCACAGCGCTTCGGTGTTAATCCTGCGATGAACGCGTAGCGAGGAGCATTAGCGAGACAAGGAGCGAAGCGACGAGTTAGATAAGAATGTTATTAGAGTTCGTCGCTTCATTCATCATGGAGACTAATTACGTCCTTCATTGTCGTATTCCCAGCTCGTCGCTTCGCTCCTCGTCTCCGTTCGTACCTCTTCTTCTTCTTACTAGGGTTGTCGGGCGGAGGAGGTTTGCCGGAGAGGAAAAGAACAGTGCGTTTCGTAATTTGACTGACGCTGTAGATGAACAAACCGATCGTGAATATTATGGCTGTACAGGGCTCTGCGAGGCCGAGCCAGTCATCGCTGTCTAGGTAATAAGGTTTCATGATGGGGGGTAAATCTGAGGGACGTAAACCTTTAATTAAACTATGGGGGGAGATTCTGATGAGTATTAACAACTAGTCACCGGTTACAAATGCACGTAAGATGCTGTGCGTTTTAAAATTGCAGCTTCGCGTTGTTAATTGATATAAGCAACAATGAAAGTGGTGACATCCTGATCTAGCTGGCAACTGAAAACCCCTAGTCCCATTCTAAAACCTTCATGTCTAGCTCCGGATTCCTTCCCTGCACTCTCGACAGCTTCAATGGCCAGGCCTGCGTCGGGTGCGAGGTAAGAAAATAACGTTCATCCCTCGTAAAAGGAGGTCCCACCACTTCGGGCCAGTTCCAGTTGCAAACTTCCCTCACTGTTATTTGACTCGAATAACGAATGGGGAAGGCATCGAACGCTGATTTTATTGGAAGCACGGGGTCTAACTCTATTCTTTTGCAGCCATGGAGGATGTTGGAGGCTAAGGTCGACCCGAAACAAAGCAGTTGGGTCTCTCACAATCGTAAGTGGGGGAGGGAGGGAGGGAGGGAGGGGTGGGGTGGGGAGGGGAAAGGGAAGAGATGTGAACACCGCAACGCTGTTTTTCTAACACACTCAACTTATTTTTCTCCTCTCCCAGGCGCCGGTCAAGTCTCCGGTCCCTCCTTCGTGTTAAAACTTCAAAAAAAATCCCTCCTCTCCTACATCGAACTCCACAACGGCGGTTGCTCCAAAATCGACGTCCACGTCGGCCTCCAACGCGGTAAACAAAACATGATAGAGTTCGTCTCAGCCAGAAGGTTAGCGAGGAATAGAATAAACGAGATTAAAATTGGTCATATTCCGTGTAACTACGTTAAAATTATCGTTAAGAGAGGAGCGCCAATAAGCATCTACCAGGTGAGGAACTGCGAGGAGCGAAGGCGACGAGCTGAGAATGCATTAATTCCGTTCGTTATCTAAGACTGAGCGCGATTAGCTCAGTCAACGATTCGACGCCACTAGTAAACTGCCACGCAAAATTCTGACGAGTTACTGCGAGGAGCGAAGCGACCGAGTAAAGTAGAGAACGAATTGTCCATGAATTCGTCGCTTCGCTCCGAGCCGAGAACGCGTTAATTAAGTTCGTTATGTAAGACTGAGCGCGCTTAGCTCAGTCAACGATTCGACGTCACTATCACTGCAACGCAATTCTAACTCGGCTAATTACGCAACATCAATCTTCATGCGACTCGCTACGCTCTTCGCAGCTTCGTTTAAGCGGTATCGAAGCCGACGAGGTAGGCGAGAAAATGGGTTCTAGCACGGAGTACTTGTTGTACAAATCTACGGAGAGGATGCTCTACGGAAAGAGTTTAAGGATGGTCCGTCCCGTCGCGAAACCTGGTCACGATAAAATGGAAAAAGTCGGCGGTGACCTTCCCGATAAAAGTTATAGTTTCTTAACCGACATAAACACCCCTTCAACCATAACAATCTCCCCCGATAATCCTTTAGCTCGTATGTACCCGAGAGGAGAAAATCCTGTTAATAAGAAGCTTTTCGAGTTGGAGGAGTTCATTTATCCGAAAGGGGTGGAGAGTCCGGATTTGTATGATATTCTACCGGAGGGGGTTGGAGGGAGGGCGAAGAAGGCGAGGAGGAGTCCGGGGTTGAATAGGGAGGAGGTGGTTATGGTTGTGTGAGTTTTCGGGGGGGGATGTTGTTGATGGGGAATTGAATGAATGCTTGTGTTGTTTTTTGTTATTAAGAAGTATTAAATATTAGCGTTTATTTTGATTGATTTTATTTTCTCCCACGCTTCCGTATTGTCCCTCAGCCACGCTACACCTGTGAAAATGGAGAAGAGTATCTAACCCCAACCTCCACCGATTAGGAAGCCAACGAACGTGCCCATTCCGCTTAAGAATTTACTACGCTCGTTGTTGGTGTTAGAATTCGTCCCTCAAAAAAAACCTCCACCCGACAGAATCCACCTCCAACATCATTCTCACCTAACACCATACCCTCCAACCCCCCCCCCACAACCCCAATACTACAACCACTCGTTACATTCGCCCACACGCCCATCTGAAATCCTCCTAGAATGTAAACGATGTATAGAGACGTTGAATTTAAGACCGCCGAGAATATAATTATCAGTACCGTCAAGATATATTGCACAATATGAAGGATTGTATGCCTATAATTCCATTCC
>BLQM01000185.1:58653-85592 GCA_012489335.1 Triparma laevis f. inornata
TCTATTCGTTCAGTCTGCCCATACATCATATACACCCGAGCGTAGCGAGGTAGAATAGCTTTCGTTTTGGTGCTCATCATCTATTCGTTCAGTCCGCATTCGTTCAGTCCGCTTATACACCCTCGCTTCGCTAGGCCTCGTCGTTTCGCTCCTCGCCACTCCTCGCCATTCCTCGTTCTAACCCCCCCCCCCCCACCCAACCGCAGCATCGCCGGAAACAGCAAATCCCTCGGAACCATCACCGGAATCATCAACGGCAGCGGCAGCATCACCGCGGCCGCAGGACTCCTCATCGTCGGACCTCTGACCCGCCAGTACGGCTGGAGCTCCGTCTGGTACTTCATGATGTTCCTTACCGTCTGCGGCACGGGACTCATGGGACCCAAGATCCTCAAGGAGCTCAGGGGAGAGGACGTCGACGAGGACACAGCCGGCCTCAAGGGAAAGAACGGAGAGAAGGGGTACCAGAGCGACGTTAAAGTGTAAGCGCGAAAGGGCGCGAGAAGCGGTAGGAAGGTTAAAAAAGTGGGCGGTTACATCATAAGCAAACATTCACAACAAAATTTACACACTTCTTTTAAAAATGTATACTCCCTCTATGTTTCATTTCTCGTTTGAATTCCTCAACATCAATATCATTTCCTTTCTTCGCCTCTACCGGCGCGATCTTATTGTTCTTCTTCTGATTTTTCAAAGTGTCGATTATGCTCTTGCGATGACCGCCCTATTTTTCTTCGCCCGTAACGACTACGTCCTTCTTTTTTTCGCTCACAACTGTCACCGCCTCCTCGCTTCCCTTTTTGGGGATCATTTCCTTTGGCACCATCGCCTTCCAATTATCCGTGAACTACTCCAGCTTCTCCTCTTCCCACCCACTCCAACCCGCCTTTACCCACGCCTCGACCTTGTCTTCAATGGGTGACCAATACTCTCTCGTGATTTCAAATATTGCGTATTTCATCATGTCGTCTCCTTTCAAAAAGATCCTTTTAGTTGACTGCCCAGCACTCTCTAAACTAAAGAATGTCTTCCGATACCCTCGTTTGATGATTGTGAAGAACACGCCAACCAAAATAAGCAAACTTGACCCAAGCACACTCACCGCGCTTGTGACAAGCGTAACTGTACTTTCAGTGAAATTATCCTCAAACAAATCCAGAGATAAGATCACCATCATCGCTATTAATGGAGAAACATATTCAAAGTGTAGTACAGCCCCCCAACCTACGTGTACAAGAAGCGAAGCAAACACGTTAGAATGACGATTTACACGTTAGATCTGCTGCACCGCTTACCTCGTATGGATGTCTAAAGTGGATGCAGCCCGTGAAATCAGTGATAAATCTTAACTACCACTCGCATAAGCAGCGAAATCGCCATGCCCGCAACACCATTGATTGACACCAAGTATCTCAGATCTCCTCGCATCATCTTATAAATGATATAAAGTAGAATGTTACTGACAAGGAAAACCAGCGCGTAGCTCCCTTCGATCAAACCAAGAATAACAACCAAAATCCCAAGCTGTAATGACAATCGCCATCTCCTTCAATATCCTCGTCACCCCCTTACGGTTCTGAAGCGCCACAATAAGCCAGCTGAATTCCAATCGACGTCACCAAGCACGCTAACGTTGCGTTCCTGTAAGTCTTCATCTTCTCGCCTCCCTCCCAATACTGCCACAACACAAACAAGTCTGTCACCAAATCATTCACACTCAGCACGGCTGCGACGAGCAAACACGACGATGGTGTTAATTATTTATTGACTCAATTATCCCCCGGAATCGAATTCCTGCCGATCTGCGCCGCCTCCTTCTCGCTCACACACACCATCTTTGTGCTAACGGCCTTGTTCATGTGCAAGCCGCCCTCGATCGCAACGGCCAGCTGATTATCTCCCCTAACCGACGCTCAACGAAATGCTTCACGGCCCCGTGGCTTCCACCAAACCCAAGCTCGATCTCACACGCAAACTCTAACTTTGTCCTCCCTCCGCCCAACCTTCGGAGCCGGATCGTCACTGTCTCCTTCGCCTCCATAGCGCCAGCATTTCCTACGATAACAGAACCTCTAGCGACACCCTTGCATGGCCATTGGCAAGGGACGTCACGAGTATGATTATCGTGTTGTTGTCAGCTCGTTGGAGTGCCATCTCGCTCGCGAATGAACGATCACAATGACGACCGCCATGGCTGCTCGACATTTGTTATGAATGTTGCCTTCTCCCTCAGTTCCGCAGCGTCGACCTTCTCGTCCTGCCTGAAATCGTCGATCGCATCTCGAACGATATCAAGCTGACCCGAAACTTGCTTGTCCACGAGCCAGGTCGGAATGGACCCTCCTGCATTTAATTGCGTCACGAAAGTCACTCGGCACTGCTTAGCTCTACCACGCGACGGAAGGTCCTCTATTTGCCAAAAGGCTCTGACAAAGCCTCTGGTCTATTTCAGTTTCACCCCGTAGTCAACTTTGTCATCAATTGACTCTACGGCGATCAAAACCTTTCCTTCCTCCGACTTCCAAAACTGCCTGAACACGAATTCCCTATTGTCCAGAAAGAAAGGGAATTTCTTCACGGTAGCGTAAGACGCCTCGTTCACTCTCGCCTTTCCCCTCAGCTCGAGCCTTGCTGGATGCCCTTGCTCCTTGCTGATCCTCATCCTCTCGATGTTTCAGTAATCCATCTGCCACACCACGACCTCTTCCGCTGAGCCGTCAACAACTCCAACTCCCCTTCCCCGACCTTCCCTCTCCCGAGATGAAAATCGAGATATAACGATTGGGAGTTGGTGGGTTGGGGAGAGGTTTGGGGTTGGAGAGGTTTAGGGTTGAGGATTGGGTAGACGGAGGGTTGATTGTGCTCGCGTGTCTAGTGAATTATTGAAGCCCGAGCAACTCCGATTTTCGAAGTCAAAGCTCGAGCTAAACCCTCGACGCAAGATGCATAATAATTCGTATTAAAAAAACAGTTTAACCAAATAAACTTTTCGTTGATTCAAATGAGGCTTCTCTCCATATCATTACTATCACGTTCTCCGCCTCCGACCTTCCCCCCTACGTACGACACCTTGTTGAATATACCATCCTCTTCGTCCTCCTCCCCCCCGCTACTACTCTCCTCCTCTTTGCTCGCATTAAACGAGCACCCGTTCGGTATGATGCTAAGCCATTCTCCGATCACGTGGTTGTTGAATCCGTAGACTAGAGCGTTCAAGGTGCCTTGAAGAGAGCGGGTTGCGACTTGGTAGAGGTAGAGGTAGTACTGGGGGGCGGAGGGATCGAGGACGTTCTGGATGCGATTTATCGTCGCGCCTAGCCAGCAGAATACGAGGATTAAAGGGTAGAGGCGAAGCCTCCTAATCATCTTCAAATACTTGGGCCTCTGATCGCTGCGAGGAGGGGAGGGGTGAGCGGAGGAGCGAAGCGACTATGAGTTAGTTTAGAATGTTCTCGCCCCTTGCTGTCGTCGCTTCGCTCCTCGCAGCTTCTCACCTCGCCTGCGTACTCGCCACCCTACTCAAAGTCTTCGTAACAATAACATAAACCGTACTATTAAAAATAATAGCCAACCAAAGCGGCAAATAAAACAACGTCAACCTCCATATATTCCCCGCGCTCTCCATAATCTCTTTATCCGATTCATCGTCGTCACTAGGAGTTGTAATCCAACACCAAGCACCTGAATTACCGTAACTATCTGTGATTAAAGGTAAGAACATGCTGATAAAGGGTAGGCCGAAGCAGAATATGTGGTAGTATTTTATGAGGTGGGAGGATGTACGTTGAAGGATAATTAGTCGGAAGAGTGTTAAAGCGATTACGGTAGTCCAGAGTACGGAGGCTAGTTCGAAGAAGGACATAATCATGGCTGAGAAGGGGTGTGGTGGGGGGGGAGGTGGAGCAGTGTTAGAAACGTTTGTCGCTACACGAAAAATTATTAATTGACAGCCGGACGCGTTTGGATAGTCGAACCGGCGGATGCAATGTGTAAATTGACAAACGAAAACGGTTCTCTACTTTACGAGATAGGGTTTCCTCATTCAAAACAAATTCAATTTATTCTCCTCACACAATCATCTCACCTTGAGCAGTACATAAGTAACCACTTTCCGGATTCCCGAAAAAGTAACTAACGCACATTCCTATATCGGAGATGGAGAGCCAGAAAACGAGCTCGAGGGAGAATTTACGGAGACGCTTGAATTTTAGGTAGGAGGTTACTATTAGGACACTGGAGGTTGGGGGTTAGTTTTTTTGGGGGAAATGGAGGAGATGACAATAAATCGCGAACGGAGACTTTCATGATAATGTCATAATCATTTTTGTTCGTTTACATCTCATCTCACCTTCCTATCAAAGACAACACCGATTCAGCAACAGTAATAATCAACAAAACTCTATTCTCTTCATCACTGAAACTAGTTGAACTATTATCGTCAGAGGTTAAAAGGCGGTGGATGGGGGAGAAAGAAAGTCGAGGATGGGTGGAAGGGTTCATGGTGAGGAGGAAGGGGGGGAGGGGAGGGGGGGGAGGGGGGGGAGGGCCGTGAGGAAAAGAGAGGGGGGGAGGGGATTTTTAGGGATTTACGAATTTTTAATGGGGGGAGTGGGAAGTTAGGGGGAAAGTGGGGGGTTTATAGGGTGATAGAGACAGTAATTTGGTGGTTTCGTCGATTGGGAGATGAGGTTTTTGGGATGTCGAGCAGTTCCATTTCTTTGCCTGGCACAACACTTTTTGTCTGGGTCAACAATTAATCAACAACGGCTCATTGTTTCACTTACGGGCAACATGAATCCTACTATAATCCTACGCTTCCTTTCAATCTCAGTTCTTGTCGTATCAATCTTTTCTAGTGACAAGAACCACGATGACACTGCTCAGACCTTGACAGCCGATAAGCAATCTTCAGGGACAAGTTGGATTGACATCTCCGACGGTGTTCAGGATGCGGGGGGGAACCCAATCTTAGAGCCGAGTGATATGCTGGAGTGGATACTTGGGGATCCCAGTCTGTTGGACCTTGACACGGGAGAGCGGTATGTTTTTGCCAACGAAGGTGAGAACAGTGTGTTGTGTTTGGGGGTTGGAGAAATTGGGTGGCGCGAAGAGGAAGACGATTTAGAAGATGGGAAGAAAGGAGACCTACTAACTAACTAACACAAACTCGGCTCATTTCGTCTCTCGACTCTACCTCTTAGTCTTCCACGGTATCATCTGGTACAAGGCTCAACAACCCGTCGACTCCAACGGAGAGTTCCAATACTCGAAGATAGGAAAAGTCGTAGGCTACCCAGGAGCAGGTGAGAGTCATCCTGCAGCGATACGTGTGTGAATTTTACTAACTCTTGTGCTTCGCTTCTCATAAAATTTCCTCCTCAGTCCGTCCCTTCGCACACTACGATTCCTCCACCAAAACCGTCCACCTCTTCTACGAGCAATACCAATTCCCCCTCTACAATAAATCCAAAATATGGATGAAAAAAGGCACCGTAAACGATGGAAAGATTACGTGGGAGAATGATGATGTTATGATATTAGAACCAAAGTTAAGTTGGGAGAAAGAAGGTTTAGCACGCGTAGGTAATCCTTTCGTATATTTTCATCCTTCAAAAAAACAGTACGTGTTATACTACAGTGCAAGCTCCCAACATCTTCCGGATAGTAAAGTTGACGAGCCGGTTTATTTGGGGATGGCTGTTAGTGATGAGATTGAGGGACCTTATGAGAGGGTTGATAATTCACCTATGGTTGTTGAAGGTGAGATGGAGAGCGTAGCGACGATGTCAATGAGCGAAGCTCGGTTGTGTAGGTGAAACTGAACGAGTAAACGTGAGAACTTGTGTCTAACTCTTTAACGTATCAAACCTTTCACTCACAGGATTGGACAACACGAACACGATTGGTCTCGGTTCAATCAAACTCGTGAAAGGTATCTCCCAAGATTACAATCAACCCATCGCCATGATCAACAGGATAACCGATAAAGACGGCGTAATAGGATCAACGATTAGTCTCGTAAAAAGTGAGAATAAAGGTAACAGCTTTAAAGTCGTAGAGCTTGATTTGATTGAACCGAGTTTGGTTGAGAAGGATTGGAAGGAGGCGTATTGCTATGGATTTGATACGGGGGTTGATATGGAGGACGAGAACTTTGTGCTGGTGCTTTATAATGGGAGGAATGGGTGGGCGCATGCGACGGAGACTGTGGGGGCTACGAGGATTAAGAAGGACTTGTTTAACGTTTAAAGGGAAAGAGTTTGGGTGTTTTGAATACGAAATGAGAGACTTTTTTACCACTCAAATATTTCCTCTTCGACTAATTCCTTCGGAAACAAGACTTCTCCCATGACGCCCAAATCGAAGGTCTTCCACGCAGCACTCTTTCGGATATATTTTTTCATCTGCTCGAAGATTTCGCCGTCGTGTTAGAGTCCGTAAAAGGTGCTTCTCCGTGCAAAAATTCACTCACCTCCTCGGGTCCACAAACGAAAACCGCTTCCCTCCCCCCCTTAAACTCCAACCTCGGTCTTCCTATCGAAACGCTCACGTCTCTCCCTTCCTCCTCCTCGCTTGCGCTGCTCCTCTTCCTCACACCAACCTCCGCTCCCACCCCAACCGGCTGTACGCTCGCCATCTCCAAATCCCCCGTTGAATCGTCACTTCCTCTCAACCTTCCGAATCTATCAGACTTCCTCAACCACTGTTTAACAGGTTTAAGATTCAAGAAGAAACCTAACCACAAAGCCATTAAAACTACAACCACCGGCGCGTAAATGCGCGAGGAGATTATGTGTTTGTCCTGATAATTTATCCAGAACGAGAGTGCTACGTAGTAGGATAATATCAAAAACAACGCGGCAATAATCGGAGCCTTATAGATCTTCGTTTTCAGGGGGTGTACGGCTACGGGCTTTAAACCGTTCAGTACGGTTGTAGGAGGGGCGGATGAGGACGAGGAATGGATTAAACCGTCGCCTTCACGATCCCCGTCGGTCTCGTGGATTTTTAACGTAACTCCTAAACTCTGAATCTTCAGAAGATCGGGGGTTAGGTAGGTTATCAGCCCACGATCCCTCGTCGACCATATCAACGTAACGCTCTTATTCATTGTCGAATTCGATAAAGACAAAAGAATAGGTAGAAACGGCGTAATCCCAATTCCCCCCGCTACGAAATTTAATTCGTATCCCGAATCTCTCAACTTCAAGACGTGCTCGAGCTTGTTGTTGGCCCCGTAGTACCCCTTGATGTGGAGTTTCGTTGAAGAGGTTAGAGAACACGAGAAGGAGGAGAGAGGATTGTGACGGTAGAGGATTCGTAGGGTCGAGGAGGAGGGCGGGGAGGAGATCGTGTACGGGTGACTAGGCCGAATCATCGAGTCCTCCGCTAATTCAATTTTAATGTACTGCCCCGCTTTCTCCTGCAAAGGGCGTAACAAGGAGCGGACGAGCGAGGTGAGCCGTGTTAGAAATGGGCAGTGAACGAAATGACGCTGACGCATTCCGAGCCCAGCGCTTCGCTCCGAGACAGCATCTCACCTCAATCTCCTTCCTCAGTTTCAAAACCCACACCCCTCCACAAACCTCCTTATTCTCAATTATCTCCGACCCTTCGGCGTTACACCTCTTCTCCCAAAACGAAATCAATTTCGAGTAGGAGTAGAGGGAGAAGGAGGGGACGAAGTAGATAAACATCTTGTTCCAATGGAGGATCATCAGAATAAGAGCGATCGGACTGCGAGTCGCAGCGAGCGAAGCGAGCCGTGTTAGAAACGATTCGCCGACGTTGAGACTATCGCTACGTGTTTCCGCTGCTCGCTGTCTCTCACCTTAGAAGAATATGACTCGCATAAAACCAACGATAGAACTTCCTCCGAATATACTCCCTACTCCAAATGGCTATCAACACCATAAACAAAGCAGACCAAAATCCAGTCGCGTTACGCAAAAAATGGTAACACTGCGACGAAGACGATCGGCGAGCGAAATGCGGATTCCGTGTTAGAATTATGCGTCGCGAGGAGACTGAGACTCCAATCAGGAGGAGGACCGATCTCACCGAACAGTCATCGCAGTCGTAACCGGAATCGTTTGAGGAAGAGTAGCATTGGGACGGCGGTAGAACCATCCAATTAAAAAAATTGGGTGAATTCGTAGACTCCGGCTTTTGGTAGATCAGGAAGCGTAGGAGATGGAGGAAACCGTGGAGGGCGTAGAAGATGATTGAAGTTTGTCCGGAGAGTCGGTGGAAGGCGAGGGAGTGTTCCTCGGAAATGCGGAGGGAGGAGAGGATTTTGGTATAGGAGGACACGGGGATAAGGAAGAGGGACATGTTGTAGAGACCGCAGATCGCGAAACTATTCGAGATCTCCATTATGTTGGTGGAGGTAGAATGTTGGGAAGGCTCGTGCCGGAGGATGGCGTTGAGGATGAAGACGCCGTTGAGGAGGAGGAAGAGGAAGCTTTGAATCGTTAAGGATGTATGCGTGAGGTGGATTTTTTTGAGGGAGAAGGACGTGAATGGAGAGAGGAACGAGGCGGAGCAGGGAGAGAGGAGGATTACGAGGAGGAGGGGGAGGACGAGGAGGAAGAAGGGGGTGAGCCCTTTATAGTTCTCGTCGGAGTATTTTGTGCAGGTTGCACGGACAGCAGTGTAGCCCGGGAGGGAGGAGGACCAACCATAAACCACTGCGAAAGCAACCGCCGCCAAGAGCGGCACAGGCACGAGGTTCATCATCGTCGTCGGGAGAGACAAAGGCGTTGCGTCGCCGCAGGAGTTCTCTTCCTAGCGAAATGAAGTATTACGATCCTTCAGAGGTTTGTATAACAATAGAGTGTGGGCAAGAAAATTATTGAGAGCAAAATATACGTAGGGAAAGTGTTATTGGACAATTACGATTCAGGGATTTTTGCAGCAGATTTGTGAATCAATTTCGTCAATATGCTTCTCCCACACGTCCTCGTGCTCCTCTTGGCACATCTTTCCTCGTCTTTCACATTTCATTCATCGTCATCGTTCCACTTCCCTCCCCCAACGTCTCAATCAAAGTTTTCTCAGGCTTCGAGGACCAAGGCCGTTCGCCACCTTCGTCCCCTCCTCCTTCAACCCCCAGAATCCGCGCCCGAATCCGCCCCAGAATCCCTCCTCTACTACGACGAAGTCCCTCTCGGCGGCGTCGTCTGCGCTCGCGGAATCTGCGTCCTCGAAGATCTCGATGTCGACATCGACGTTGACGCCTCTTCATCTCCTTTCAATACCTTCCTAAATTCCTACGCAGGTCCTCGAGTCCTCCTCGCTCTAGCTTCAATCCTTTACGGCACAAACTTCCCTCTAGGTGCTATAATGAATGAAAACCTACCCGCAAGTTTCGCAACCTCGACGCGTCTATTAATTGCCTTCGTCTGTTTGCTTCCTTTCATACCGAAATTGAATCCTGAACTTACGAAACAATCTCTCCTATGCGGTAAGTTTATTGCGCTCGTAATTCGCCAAAATTCCTCAAAATTCTAACACGCTCGCTACACTCTCGCTCGTCTTAGGACTTTTCACTTCAATCGGTTACGCTTCCCAATCAATCTCCCTCTTAACAATCCCTCCATCAACCGTAGCATTCCTCGGAGCTTCAACAGTAATAATCTGCCCTCTCCTTGAACGATTAATCGACTCAAAAAAAATAACCTTCGAAACAGCTCCACAAACTATAATCTCCTCCCTCCTCTGCATCCTCGGCGTTGCTGTATTAGAAGGTATATTAACTTCAGGGCTAGGAGATTTTAATTCTGGTGATGTTTTCGCTATTCTTCAAGCGGTTGGATTCGGGACGAGCTTCTTTTTAACTGAGAAGTTAATGCGTTCAGACCCTTCACAAGCCTTAAGCATTACGAGCGTTCAATGTGGCGTTTGTGCTTTCGTTTGTGGAATTTGGTGTCTCCTCGATTCCAGTCTCGATTTAGCTAACACGAACATTATCGAATTAGCGACGAACGATAGTTTAAAAATTACGGCTGCGGCGGTTGTTTTTACTGGAGCGATTACGACGGCGGGGAATAGGTTCGTGGAGACGACGGCTTTAGGAAAAATGAGTAGTAGTGAGGCGAGTGTGGTTTTGGCGACGGAGCCGATTTGGGCGGCGGGGTTTGGGAGTTGGTGGGTTGGGGAGACGTTTGGGGTTGAGGATTGGGTTGGCGGAGGTTTGATTGTGATCGCGTGCTTGGTGAATTCGTTGAAGCCAGAGCAGCTTTCGAAGTTTTTTTCGAAGTCAAAATCAAACGAGTGAAGTTAATAAGAGAAGAAATGCATGATTATTTAACAAAACAAATCTCGTTTCTTACTTCTTCTATTATTAAAACAATCATATCAAGCTAGTCGCGGCAATAACAATCCCGAATTTCGGAGGCAGTGGATTCTTAAACTTATCCCCTCTAAAAACCATACTAACAGCGGTGGCCTGGAGGGGAGGGGGGAGTTAGAGTTTAGAATGTTCTTAATGCGAAAAGCGAGAGAGATGCGTCCTCGTCGCTTCGCTTCTTGCTGCGGGCTTCCTTCTCACCTTCTCCTCCGTCCCACTCTTCCAAGCCACAAAAGGATAAACAGAACCCTTAACACGCTGAACATGGTGGGACGTTATTTCCCCGTTGACGCGGAAGACTATTTGCGGGAGGTCGTTTTGGTCGAAGCAGACGCCGATCGAGTCTCCCTTTTTCAGGTCGGGGATCGCGACTGCGTAGACTTTATCTTCGTTTTGGTTCTACAGAGAAGAACGAAGTGAACGAACGTTAGAGATGAAACTCAAGAAAGAGTAATGACGTCAATCATAATTGGAGACTCACCTCAAACGGCATAGGATTAGGATCGCTCAACAACTTCTCACACAAACTACTAATCGAATTCGCCTTCATCTTCTTCGACAACCCCACAACCAACCTACTCGTCGGCGGTAAATTCGTCCTCAAATGTATCTCCCAATAGCTCCTATCCTGCTCTAAGCACGTGTTAGCGAACGCTGCTGCGAGGGAGGTGTCGTCGAGACCGTAAGAAGTTAGGACGTTGCACTGCGACGAGCGTAGCGAGTAGCATGAAGATTGGTGGTTAGAAGATTAGAAGATTGGAGTTAGAAATGCGTGGCAGTGGTAGTGAAGTCGATATATAGACGTGCCGCTACTAGCGCACGTTGAAAACGAACGGAATTAATGCATTCTCAGCGAGGAGATTTATGCGGACGAGACAGTTCCTCACCTCGTCTTTGTATTCGGTCATGCAGTTGCAGGTGTCGTGGGCGGAGATTTTTATGGAGGGGGCGGAGGCGAGGGAGAGTTCGACGCCACCGTCTTCACCGGAGGTGGAGGAGAAGCAGCAGCCCTGGGAGTGGGGTGGGGTGGAGTGGGGGGTTAGAGAAGGAGGAGGAGGGCGCAAGGGTCGGCCGCAAGGGTCGGCCGCCGTGTCGCGCGCCCGACTCGCCAGGCCGAGCCGTCCGCAGAGAGCACACACACGTCGTTGACAACGCCTGCACGTCATCGAACGCCTGCACGTCGTACGCCTGCACGTCGTCCGATGCGACGAAGGAGGAGATAGGCCGTTGAGGAGTTTTGATAAAAAAGACCAAATTAACGTCCTGTTGGGGTGTGGGGTAGTGGGTAGTGGCAGTGGCTCACCATGGTTTCAGGCGTCCTCTACGTGTGCGTGACGGGCGTATAGGCGTGTGTGAAAAGAACTTTGTGTTCTTTCCAGGCAGTTCACATTTCTGATTTTGGGGAACTGTCAGTCCCACCCCTCCCCCAGCGTTCAACCAACCGCGCTGCCCTAACAGTGGGCTACAAAAATGGAATCCCTTAGCGGCCTCGCAGGATTATTGTCCGCCCGTGCCTCCCACTATCCCCCTCCAAATCCACCTCCAAACCTCCTCGACCTTTCGCCTCCGAATGAGCCGACAATACCCCCCCTCCCCTACCCTCTCGCTTCGCCTCCATCGATTCCCCCTCCAATCGCCCCTCCTCCCGCCATAGCTCCGCCCATAATGTCCCCTCTTGTTGTTCCAATTTCCGTTCCAATTTCCGCTACTTTAGGGATAGCGACGACAGTTCCTAGTTTAGGCATCGCGCCTCCGATAGTTTCGCTAAACTCTAGCCTAACCTCTAGCCTTACCTCTAGCATCGCGCCTCCAAGTCCGACCTACACAACCGTGCCCGTCGCTATACCCAAGGAACCCAAAATGCCTCCCAAGGACTTAACCTACCCTCCAGTCCGTCCAAACCCCGTCGGAATAGTCCCTGGAATAGTCCCTCCCCCGCAAGTCCACCTTCCTCTCTCCTCCTCCTCCCCCCCAAACTCAACCGCCTACACCAAAATCGTTCAACCCTTAAAACGCGGCCGTCGTCCCAAAACCGGCGTCGAACGTGACAAAAACGGTCGAATAAAAAAACCCTCCAAAACCAAACCCTCACATCACCAGGAAGTTCCCGTAGTCCTCGAGTTGAACGAGAGTGACGTGGAGAGGGATAAGCAGGGGAGGATTGTTAGGACTTGCGACATTTGTCAGGAGTATAAGACTGGGCATTTGAATAGTTTGAAGGCGCATAAGGCTAGTAAGCATGGTGTTGGAGGTGAGCCGGAGAGCGGAGGAGCGAAGCGACGACGTTAGGACGAGGATGTAGAGCGAGAGCGAAGTGACGAGTCTAAGAAAATTCTTAACTAACTCGTCGCTTCGTTCCTCTGACTTCGTCCTCGGCAGCCCTCCGAGATTACCCGAAAGGTGAGAGAGGAGGAGAGGAGGAGAGGAGGAGCGAAGAGACGACTTTGACTTAATTCCGTTCTAACACACACGCTCACTGCTCGCTTCGCTCGCCCCTCTTGACCCCCAAGGCAAGATAATCCGCAAATGCTGCGTCCCCACCTGCGACTACAAAACCGACAAAAAGCACAACCTCATGCGCCACCACGCTGACAAACACAACATCGGCATAACCTGGCACCAGTGCACCGTCTCCGGCTGCGATTATAAAGCAAAGCAGGTTGTGAATTTGAGGACGCATATTAGGAAGAGACACGGGCAGACGGTCGAACACCAAACGTTGCTTGTGCAGCAAAGGCAGAAGGCGAACGCTCAATTAAATAAGAGAGAAGGAGGTGAGAAATTGCGAGGAGCGAAGCGACGAGCTGGGAATGCGTTAATTTCATTCGTTATTTGACTACGCTAGTAGCGCCTTGTCTAGATATCGACGCCAATATCACCGCTACGCAAGTCTAACTCGTGAACGTCAATCTTCATGCGACTCGCTACGCTCGTCGTAGAAGTAAACGCAGCAGTAACAGTAGCGAACATGGCGTCGATTATGAACACGGCTGGTCAAACGTACATGATTCCGATGATGGTTCAGCCGGTTTTGCAGCCGATGCTTCAGCCGGATTTGATGCCGAATATTAATATGTTTGCGAGCGCGATGAGTGCCCCGATGCCGAGTTCGGGGCAGGCACCGCCGCCGCCGCCTATGAATCCGTTAGGTGAGGAGAGAGGGAAGGAGAGATGGAGAGGCGAGGAGCGAAGCGACGAGATTGGCGACGAGAACGTTCATAAAAAGAAAAGCACATCCTCGTCGCTTCGCTCGCCTCTCCTCGACTGACAATTACCATTCATTCTCTAACACCCCCCCCCACCCTAACCCTCGCAGCTGTACCACAACCTATCCCGCCGCAAAATTTTATGCAGAACCCACCCAGTGATAACCCCACCATCTAGCACACTATCTAGCAACTACATTAAACAGAAAATCTGTTGTATTTCAATCAAAAAAATCATGCATTATTCATTATTTCCCATAAAAATTACACTTCACTCAATCCCGTACGCGAATTTCTCAAAAACGCACATCTTATTATGACATATCGTCAACGCGTCCTGCGACGAGTGAAGCGAGTCGCACGAAGATCGGTATTATCGAGTTAGAATTGCGTCGCGAAGATAGAGGCTTGCGCGTTTAGACTAAAACTACTAGCACATCCGAAGTAAGAGCGCTAATATCGTATTCATAGCGAGGAGCGAAGTGACGACAATGCGTTCTCTACGTTACTCGTCGCTTCGTTCCTCGCAGTATCTCGTCAGAATTCGTCAGAATTGCGTAGCGAAGATAGAGGCTTGCGCGTTTAGACTAAAACTACTAGCGCAGTCGAAGTATGAGCGCTAATATCATATTCATAGCTCGTCGCTTCGCTCCTCACGACTTCGTACCTCCTTCGCCTTGCAGGTTATGCATTTTCTGCACTTTCTCGCGTGGGCGCCTTCGCCCATGCAGGCGAGGCAGGCGTCGCAGTCCCAGGGTTGTCTGAGTTCGGTGGGTGGGTGGGGGAAGTTGTTGGCTTTTTTTACTGACTCTCCATAGACTGCGAGGACTTCAGCGAGCAGCTGTAGAGGAGCGGTGGAGGAGCGAAGCGGCGACGTGTTAGAAAGAGTGTGACGACGAGATTGGCGACGAGATTACGAAGCGTTACAAATACAACGAGGAGCTCGTCCGAACGAGCTCGTTCAATTCGTCGCTTCGCTCCTCGGCTCGCGTCACTCGCCACTCCTCGTTCGTTAGTATAGATTTATACTGCATTTGTAATCTCGTCGCTCCGCTCGTCGCTCAGCTCCTCGCTCTCACCTCCTCCTCCTCCACCGGCTCAGGCAAATCCGGAACGTGCTTCGTCATCCTCGGCTTCCTCTCCCTCTCCTTCTTCGCCCTCTCCTCCTCCCAAGTCATTTTCAATGGTTTGTCCAAACCGACCAACACCGACTCCACCAACTCATCGTCGGCCAACTCATGGTCCTTCTCCCTCCAATCGAAGTCCTCCTTCATGTAGTAGAACTTGTACCTTCTCTTCTCCCGCTCCTTGATGGCGAGCCACCTTTTCTTGAAGTCGTTGACCTCCTTGTCGGTGTCGGCGATGCTGCGGCGAGCGAAGCGAGCCGTGTTAGAATGATACACTGCGAGGAGCGAAAGACGATAACGAGAAGCGAAGCGACGAGGATGTGGAGCTCGAGCGATGACGGATCGCATTAAGAACATTCTAAACTAACTCGTCGCTTCGCTCCTCGGCTCGTTCGCTCGTTCGCTCGTACGCTAGGTAATTGTAGCGTTGACGACTCATGATGAATCCTAGATTGAAGCTATCAGCAAAGCTTTGCTCACCTGCGCTGCAGGCTGCTGTGGCCGTTCTTCCTCCTTCTCTTGGCCTCCGCGTCCCTCCTACTCTTGGGTATGGATTTCGGAGTCGATTTTGATTTCGGGGTCTTTGAATTCGAATTCGAAGTGGAAATCGAAGGCCGCGGCAAGCTGTGTTAGAACGAAGTCGAGGTGAAATTGAAGCTCCAGCTCATCTCATAGTTCTCACCTTTCTCTTCTTTTTCGTCGGCGGCAGGGTTGTCGTCGTCGCCCCCCCGCCGTTGTCGTTATGCCATTCGCCTCATCCTCATCGATGGCGACTAAAGTGCCAGACTCATCATTCGTCTTCGTCTTCGCCTTCTTTGCCCCCTTCTCCTCCCTCCTCCCCCACCCTGCCTCAATAATCTCCTCAATCCCCTACCCCCCCTCCTCCTCCTTCTTCAAACTCGGTTTCCGCTTCCTCGAAGGGGGTTTCTTCCCCACCCCAGCCCCCAAATCGCTCGGGCTCGTTTCCGGAGACGGAGTGACTGCGACGAGCGTAGCGGCGTAACTCATCGATTTAGAATGAAAGTGGCGTTCGACCACTCGTCGCTCGCTCCTCGTTGCATAATATTGTCTTCGTCCTCGCCATCTCTTCTTACCTCCCCTCTTCTCCCCCGCGATTGCAGTAACTGTGTCTGCGGGCATGAAACAACTCGTCCCATCCCCAAACTTGACCTCGTACTGGCCGTGCGCGCACGAGTATCGCACGACAACCGCGTTGAACGGATCGCCATTGTACAAAACGCTGACGGAGGCGCCATTCGGCAGTATGTTGTCGGATTTAGGTGAAGCGCGACCCACGGTCACGTTCTCCCCCGGCTGCGTGACGGTGACAGCGGCGTAAGGAAAATTGGCGGGAAGATTGGTGGGAACGTTGGCAGGGTAATTGTAACCACTACTATTATTGCCGTAGCCTCCGCCGCACGGCTGGCGGCGAGCGCAGTGAGCGATGAGATAGATTAGTACAGAACGTTTATAATGCGAGGAGCGGCGAGCGAAGCGAGCCGGGGAGGGGAGGGGGGAGTTGAACGAGGTGTTTCAATACGAGCTGCGTTTTCGAAGAGCCTCCTCGTTGTAATTATGACGCCTTCGTAATCTCGTCACTCCGCTCTTCGTTAGTACATAATATTTATAATGCTCGTCGCTTCGCTCCTCACAACTTCGTACCTCCATCAAGCTGGTTTCGAGGGTTGGACTGGAGGAGAGAACGGTGGGCGTCGGGGCGTACTGCGGGTACTGCAGGAAACTTTGCGGGTCGATTTGCGGGACCATTTGCTGGGCGAGTCGCGCCTGTTGCGCGTGCTGCATTTGCATTTGGTACATCTGCTGAATCTGTAGTACTGCGCGGTTTTAGTTGGGGTTAGAAGTGAGGGGTTTGGTGTGTCGAAGTTGGCGGCGGAGACGGCCCACCTGTTAGGTTGGTTTGGGGAGAAATTTTCGCAGGAGGAGCCGGGAGGTGGAGCGGTCCATTGTGGAGCGGTCCATTGGATGTGTCTGTGGTTGCGATCGCGTCGGTGGAGGGAGGTTGATGAGGTTCACCACCGAAGCTCATCAAACCAAAAAAGGAAGTATGGGAGTTGGGAGAGGGGACAGGAGGTTGAGGTGAGACTGGAGGTACGTAGAAGGAGTAAATAGACTTTGGGGTTGAGTGTGGGACGGTGAAATCGGCGACACTGAAATTGAGGGAAGAAAATCTGAGAAAAGTTAGCAGCCGATTTCTCGAAACCTACGTACCATGATGTTCAAGCCTGTAGCTACCCGATGTTTTAGTAGGATAAAGACTCAAGAAACCAGTAGGAAGAGGGGGAGGGATGACGAGGAGAAGGAGGATAGGTAGGGGGAAACCGAGGTCGCGGCGGCGGAGATTTCGACAACTATGACGACTCAGAAATTGACCATTACGACGACTTCCACAACTTCGAAGACTAGTCCGAAGGGTAAAGAAGAGGCGACGTGCTGCGTGTGTATGGTGAACGAGCCAATCGCGAAGATCAGGTCGTGTGGTCACACGGTGACGTGCGGAGATTGCACGGAGAAGTTGATGATGCAGGGCGATCCGTGCCTGTTCAGCAGGAAGGGGATTAAGGGGTTCAAGTTGGGGAAGTGGAGTAGTGTGACTGACACTGCGGGGCTGTGGCCGACTTCGCTGAAGAACTTAAGCGAATTAGCGAGTGGCGAGGGTTTAACGAGTACTTTCGGGAAATGTTTGACGGGAATGAGGCGACGTGGAAGAGATGGAAGAAAGTTTTTGATGTGTTGGGAATTGAAGGGGGGAAGGGAGGAGGTGGGTCGATTGAGTCGCAGGTTTTGAGGGTTACAAATTCGGAGGATTTGGTGAAGCTCAGGGCGTTGGCGAAGCTGTGCAGTCATGAGTTCTTTGACGATCCGTCGCTTTTGGTTGTGGCGTGGAGGAGGATTATGGAGGTTTTGGAGACGAGGAAAAAGGCGAATGAAGTGAAAGGCGAGAAGGAGGAGGGGGCCGCGAGGGAAGTGGAGATTTTGGATGCTTGTGCGGCTTTGGGGCAGGCGTGTGGTTGGGTTAGGGATTTTGATGATATGAGGCGATATTATAAGCGAGCGAAGGAGGGGTACAAGGAGCAGCCAGGGCGTGATAGTGAGAAGGCGCTAGATGTGACATATAGTTTGATGTGTGCCACTGTAATGAGTGATGTCGAGAGAATTGAGAAGTACAGAGATTTGTTGAAGAGGATGGAGAAGGCGTTGGGAGAGGAGAATGTTGTAACTTTGGAGACGCTCAACCAACTTGGTGATGAGCTGCATGATAATAAAGAGTATGACGAGGCGGTTAAAGTTTACGAGAGGTATTTGGCTGGGAGGATGAAGGTGCTAGGGGAAGATCACCAGAATGCGTTGGATACGTTGAATAATTTGGGAATAGTTTATGATGAAGGTTTGAAGAATTACGAGAAGGGGTTGGAGTATTATAAGAGGGCTTTGGAGGGTAGCGAGAGGTCGCTGGGGAAGAATCATCCTAGTACACTCCCAACTGTGGAGTGTATTGCGTGCGCTTATTCCGATGGCGTGAAGGACTATGAGAAAGAGGAGGAGTATTATGAGAGAGCAATCGAGGGGTATGAGGCGCAGCTTGGGAAAGATCAGATAGAACGAAGAATTGTGCAATGAATTTAGCTATATGCTTTGCTAAAGCTGGGGAGAAGCAGAAGTTAAGGAAGATTTTAGATGAGTATCCTCAACACTTAATAGATCAACCAGCATTTAATGAATATCTTTGAAACAGAATTTAAAGCCTTTTTGAAGCCGAGTTTGTGCTATTATGAGCGAATACGGAGAGGTGGTGCGAATTTTGGCCGATTCAACGCAAGTTTTAAATCAAAGCCAATCTGAACAAATGAGGGAAATTCGTAAATATTTTCATCTTTGACCTTCTTCACCCTCAGCGCCTCCGACAAGCCATCAGTTTTCTCTATAAAAAAAAAGTTTATTATCATTAGTCTAAATCATCATCCTTCATCATCCTTCATCATCCACCTCAGCAACACTCAGCACATCACAGTGTGCATCGCTTCCCCAACCCCCCCCCCCCCCTTTCATAAACGCTCCACATTGCTTTCATTAAACGCTCAAAGTCTTTTGTGTATAATTGCGTGTCAAACAACTTCCCTCCCCAAGTCATCTTCAAACTTCTCCTGATGACTCTTAAGCTCCCCTCTCTGTCTCCTCCGCTTGCCGCCAAGCTGGCCGCCGTGTCCTCGAACTCCTTCGCGCTCGAAGTGAGGAGAAACGAATCGAATCCGAAGGAGAGGTTCTTAATCAAGCTCACGCCCACCCTTCTCGCGAAGGAGTTTCCGGCGTAGGTCAGCACTGGAAGGCCCCCTCTCAGCGCGTCCGTGGCTGTGCTGTGCGCGCCGTAGAAGAAGGAGTCCAGGAACAAGTCGGCGACGCCCATTCTGCTTATGTGCTCCGATTTCGGAACTCGATTGGCGAAGAGTATTCGTGACGGGCTGATTCCTCGGCTGGCCGCCTCCAGCCTCAAATTCTCAACGATGCCGGACTCAACGTACTTGTGGCTGGGCTCCAACAGCCACAGAACCGAGTTGGGAGTCCGCCGCAGGACGTTCAGCCAAATGTTGTAAATGTGGGGCTCGAGCTTGTCCTGCTTGTTAAAGTTCGCGAAAACGAAGGCGTCGAGGGGCAGGTTGTGCGCCTTCCTGATGCGATTCCACTCGGCCGACTTGGGAGTGGGCGGCGAACGAGGGTTGTGGCGGTCGTAGTAGTTGATTTGATAAGAGTGCGGCATCAGTGCGAGCTTCTCAGTGTAGTAGTCGGCGTGCTGCGACGTGCGATGAGAGTTGTTATTTTTCGGGGTTAGAACAGAATGATCTTATCATCTTTCATCCAACTCGTCGCTTCGCTCCTCGCCTAAAACACTACCCTCACCTCCGGAGGAGTCACCCACTGATCGCCTATCAAATAGTCCATGAAGCCCGCCCCCGACGTCCCCGGGAAAATCAGGTAATTCACTTGAATCGGCGCAACCCTCCTCGCCGTGATCTCCGGCCTCCCCCCCAAGGTGAATCCCTGCATATCGATCAAAATGTTGGGCGCGTGACCTCTAATGACCCTCGCGCTGTCATCGTGGCCCAAGTGACTCAGCTCGACGAACCTTCCCCCGTCCTCCTCCTTCCCTCCGACCAAGTCGACGATGTTCCTGCGGTACGTCGAGTTGTCGTCCTTCCCGTAGCTGTAGGCGTCTACGTCGACGATGTTCGTGAAATTGTGCCACATGAACAGTCCCTCTGCGAGGTGGCTCGTGGGGTGGTTGTTGAAGTCGTAGCAAATGTAGCCAATCTTGAGTCTGTGGGGAGGGGAGATTCGCGAAGCTCGCCGTGTTAGCAGTGGAGATAAAGAAACTCCTCACTATTGTCGTCGCTTCGCTTTCTCCTCACTCTCACCTCCCGTTAAAAATCTTATGATCCGGTTTCTCCATACTCAACGAAAATCTATTCAAATCCTCCGCGTGCATGACCGCAATATTCCTCCTGAACACCGGCGACACCGGCAACCCCAAAGTATCGAACGGCAAAAGGCTACTCTGCCTTCCCTCAGCGATCTGCAGCGTCTCAACGTCCTCCAAAAGTTCATCGAAAGATTCCCAGAGGTCCCAGCTGCAGCTCGTTTTCTTCCCCCTGAAAATGTGAGCCTGCGTTCCCACGATTTGATCGAGAACGTCTTTCTCTTCATTTCCTCCTCGAACCAACGACAGCCTCTCCTCTAGCAGTATCACCGCGCTGTTGTGGTACTGCGACGACGCGGACGAGCGAACACGAGCCGAGGAGCGAACGTCCGAGCCGAGGACCGAAGCGACGAGTTAGTATAACGTTGCTCCTATTATCGCTCCTTACTCCCTTAAAAATCCTCCACCCCCATCTCGTCTCCTTCCCCTCCTCCATTTTTCCTCACCATACAACTCTCCCTAACCTTCCCCTGCTGGCTCAACGCCTGTCCCATATTATTGAGTATCATGAGCATAAGCTCACAGACTGATTCGAGTTTAGACAGGGATCCAAAGAATTCTCTATTCCCCGTATGCATTGCTATGTTTTAGCGAGATCAAACGAGCGTCGAAGTCAAACGTCTCTTCGCGTTAGAGTTACATTACGTATCCTCCCCTCCCATCCGTCTTATTCACTCACCAATCCCAAACCCCCTAAACCTCTCCTCCCCCAAAAGCGCCCTCCCAGTCCTCTCATAATGCCAAACAGCGTCCTCAACCTTCCCGTGTTTATGGTGGAGAGCAGCTAAATTCAACCACGCTTCTATGTAATCTCCACCCTGAGCAATAGCGAGAGAGCATTTACACGATTGAGAACGTAAACATGTTAGATTTAATTACGTAACTCTCTTACTCGCGTGGTCGTTTTTTCGTATGAGCGCAATCAGTGCGGGTTACTCTCTGCCGCGTAAAGGCCCATATTACAACGTGCACTAATAATTTACGTGCATGTTCGTATCGACGTTCGAACGTTATGTGAGACGACGAGACAGATTTATGCGAACGCCTTACCTCATTAATCTCCGCTTCAATCGCCAACCTATATTGTTCAACCGCTTCTAAAATACTACCTTGATGTTGATACGATACGGCAAGATTATAATGCAATTCTGGGGATTTTAGATTCTTATTTAAAGCGGAATTAAATACTGAAATTGAAGAGGAATGGAGATCGAAGGAATGATATAATAAACCTAAATTTATATAAGACTGTAAATGTCCCTCTTCAAATTTTATAGCACTCTCATAATACGTTTTCCCCTTCTCGAAAAAAAATTACCAACATTATCCCACCTCCCTAATCTTTCAGCTTCGAATTGAGCTTTATCACTGTAGATTTTACCGAGGTTGGAGAGAGTGGAGGAGTGGGTGGGGGAGATAGAGAGGGAGAGGAGGTAGTAGTGTTCGCTGAGGGTTAAGGAGTTGCCGCCTGTGTGTGGGGGGGGGGGGGAGAGATGGTTTTTTTTGGGGTTAGTTATTTGATTAATCTTGTTTAAGTAAATATATAAGTAATATATAAGTAATATATAAGTAATATATAAGTAATATATAAGTAATATATAAGTAATATATAAGTAATATATAATACTTGTAATCTTTGAATTAAAACTCACCTCCAAACTGATGAATAGCACCTAAATAAAAATAAGGTAAACAACTCTCAGGATATTCCCCAGCTATATCCTCGAACATTTTTAAGGAAGTAGTATGGGAGCCTTCGTTCCAGAGGGAGGTTGCATGATCAACGGAGGTTTCGAGGGAGGTGGGGGAAGCGCTAACCCTAACAGGAAAGGGGAGGAGGGGAGAGAGGAGGAGAAGGAGCAGGGAGAGGAGGGAGAGGAGGAAGGAAGGGAGCATTATTGAAGGAACTAAACGTGGGGAGTATTGGGGAGGGGATTTAGCGTTTTATGGGAGTGTGACTACGCTGGAATTATCAATAGATTATCCTAATCCACAGCACTTTTAAGTTCGGAGAGACGATAAACGATGCCGCAGTCCACTTGATGCACACACTACGTGAGCGTATAACAACTTCCTGTGCTTTTGAACGACAACACTAAATTTCTAGCTGCGCGAGTCAGTGGTCTGCGGCGGTTGATTGCGTATTGATCGATTTTTTGTCAGTAATCCGTTTTCCAGCCTTATGTGTCATTTTTCGCTTCATCGTCCATTTTCTCCTCCCTATCGACATTTACCCCCTCCTCCTCACCTGTCGCCGCCTTCAAACATCTAATTAGTTACCTTAAATAGGTTTTATCCACCGTATCCCCCGCCAACCCCCTCCCCAACCACATCAAACCCTCTCGCGCCCTCTGTTCTCCCTCCTCCCGCTCCCATGTCCTCCCCCCCTCCCTTCATCCCTCCTCTCAACCCCAACTCCTCAATCTCCAAATACTCCGTCTCCCAAGAAACCTCCGTCGCCTACGGCCGCAAACGCCGCCGCGTAAAAACCAATATAAACGACTGGCAAACCTCCATCCCCTCCCAACGAGAGCGAGTCCTCCTTCTAGGTATGTCCTACCCTGATATTACGAATCAGCTCATGGAGCAATGTAATAAGAGCAAGAATAAGATGTTTAATAAGGAGCAGAGCGCGGGGGTGGAGATGGTGGTTGATATGGTTAAGAAGAAAATTTTGAATGAGGTTGATGGAAGGTGAGGGGGACCGCGAGATAGTACGAGGAGCGAAGCGACAACAACGATTACAGCAGTCGATGTTTATCGACCACGATTGCAGCATTGGACGATACTTTTCCTACGATGATCACGCATTCTAACTCGTCGCTTCGCTCCTCATAGAGACCTTGCCCGAATCCTCGCCCTCGAAGCGTCCGACCAATACGAAGCCCACTGCGTTTCCATCCAAGACGGCGCCCAGTTCCTCGACGACAAGTACCTCTTCGCCAACTTCAACAAGAAGGACTTCGTTAAGAGAGTGCAGGACAAGTGGATTGCTACTCACAAGACGAAGAGTACGGAGATTAAGTATAGTCAGATTATTATGGACTACTTTTGGATTCCGAAGGGGTGGGCTGAGCAGGTGAGGCTAAAATAACGTCATAATAAATGATTCCCCAATCCTCTAACCCGACTCCCAACCCACCCCAAACCCCTCCTCCTTAGCACTGGACCGACCACCTCTTCAAAACCAACCTACCCGATTTCCACCAAATCCTCAAAACCTCTGGCTCCGTCTACCTCCCTTTCAAAGCCCACTGCTTCAACGAACTCTCCCGGAACCTCAAAACCCTCTCCCCCCTCTACGATATAACCTTCCTCAAACGTTGGGAGTTAGGGGAGGTTACGCTTTGGAGGCACACGCAGGATATTGATCCAGAGACTATGGAGGGGGTTTTTAGGAAGAATATTGATCAGGAGGATTTGTATTGTGAGCTTGATGTTAAGGAGGTACGTACGCGAGGACGAACGCCAGAGCGAGGAGCGAAGCGACGAGTTAGTTTATAATATTTTTAAGGTTTAGAATGATCTTAATATCTCGTCGCTCTCGCTCCACATCCTCGTCGCTTCGCTCCTCGGCTCGCGTTCGCTCGCTCTTTTCATTACTACCATACTCCCATACTTTATTCTAACCCCCCCCTCTACCCCACCTCCACCCCTACAGCTCAACCAAAGCCCCGCAGTCCTCGAAGCCTTCTCCTGGATCGACGACGTCGAAAACATTCGCTTCATAAAGCTCACCCCCATAGAAGGTCGAACCTCAGACGACGATGACAACAAGAAGAAGAAACAGAAGAAGGAAAAGAACCCGACGGTAGTGAAAGGAGGATTTGTTCATATGAGGGGAAAGAATGGGAGGAGGAATTTAGAGAAACGAAGCGAGAAGGAGGAAGAGGAAATTGCCATTAGATGCCAGGTGAGACCCGGCGATCGGCGAAGTGTTCAGAACGTCGCATTTTTCACATTCTAACCCCACCCTCTCTTACAGCCCCCCCCCAACCTTCGAAATGCTCTCCGACGACTCCATGAGCACCGTAACCCAAATGAACCGTTTCCGAGCCTGGTGGATGTCCGCTTCCAACGAAAAATCCCTGGCATTCTTCAACCGACGATCCCTCCGAGAGCCTCACGTACGATTGGTGAATGCGCCGAGGTGGTGTGTGGAGCTGGCGAGGGAGATTGATCTGCCGAATTGCGGACCGGTGCAGGTTATATCTGATCCGCTGTTTGCGGACGCGCAACCGAGAGCGTTTAGGGAGGTGAGGCTCACGTTCCTCGCGAATATCTCGGCTACGTCCCAAGACTTTTATACTAACTCATCCGCGTTGCGTTCCGCGTAACTCGGACTCACCTCCAGGCGTTCCACCCCAAAGCGCTCATCAGAAAGAAGAACTCAGGAGTCACCGGACACCAAACCAAAATCAACGGATTCCTCAGAGAAGGTCTTTTGAAGTACGGCCTAAACGGTTACAAGCTCACCTCCCGTAAAACCTGGAACAAAGACTTCCCAGACCTCAAAAATACACCGCTATGGTCGATTTTGCAGATGATCGAGGAACGAGTTTTACAGAAGAATAAGAAGAATCCGCCGGATGTTGAGGAGATTTTTGAGGAGATTAAGGAGGAGAAGAGACTCGCGGATGAGAGGTGGGAGTCGGCGGAGCAGAGGAGGTGAGACGCGTAACTGCGAGGAGCGAAGCGACGAGCTGGCGACGCTTTAATTCCGCGAGTTTCTGCGAGGAGCGAAGCGACAGTCTAAACATCGCTTTGTTCGAAACTCGTTTCTAACACGGCTTGCTTCGCTCGCCGCTCCTCGCTACGCTCGTCGCAGGGAGACCGCCAAACGCCTAAGGGCCGAGAAGGAGAGGAACGACACAATTCTTCGGCAACAGAAGAAGCAGGCGGAGGCGGATGAGAGGAAGAAGCCGGAGGAAGAGCAGGCCTTGGCGAAGGAGCAGCAAGAGCTCTACGAGGAGACGGAGCTTTACAAGGCGTCGGCGAAGGAGAAGGCCGAGTCCGAGGCCAAGCTGTTGGTAGGGTTCGGGTCAACCGAGGACACTGGTTCTCCAACTGTTAATGTTAGCGCCCCGACGACGACGACGACGACAACGACTACCTCTGCCCCACCCACAACTGCACCCGCTCAACCCTCCTCCGACGACGAGCAGTGGGACCTGACCGCGGTGTTCGAAATCAGCACCTTGGGCTTCAGAAGCGTCCCGAAAGCTGTTCTCGAGCAACCGAACGTGTGGCAAAGGAGAGGCGTGGGAGTGGCCAGAACCTGCGACACCGAGAACTGCGAAGCTCAGGCCGTCGCGGTTTGGAAGGGCAGTAAGACCCTGGAAGAGTGGAACACGTGCGGTCCCTGTCAGGAGAATGACTTCGGCGGGTGGCCAGCCTACGATCCCAAGTCTCCTGGGTCTCCCGGCGTGCATAAAAATGACAAAGAAGACAAACCGAAAGCCCTCGTGGAGAAGCAGATCGAGGAGTACGGCAGAGCCCGTACCCCCCTCCCTTCGGCCGTAGCCCCCACCCTCCCGCTTCCCGAAATCCCGGTGGAAAAGCTGAAAAGTATTGAAAACGCCAAGGTTCAGCCGGAAGAGTACCAGCAATGGTCGCAGCACAGGAGGAATGAGTGGCGTGCCAGTAGGGCAGTAGGTGCAGCAGTGGCTCCCGCCGCAGCGCCTCCCGCCTTACCCGCCGATTTAACACCCACCGGCTCGGTCGCCGTCGTTCCTGCCGCCGTTCCGATGGATCTCGAAAAAACAGACCCCTCGAACCAGCAGCAGCAGCAGCAGTCGATGGCCACGAATACCAACACCAACACCAACAGCAGCATCAGCGGCTACAGCAGCAGCGACAGCGAGAAGAAGGATGTTGTAGTCCACATGGAGGTGGAGGTGGAAGGTAACCCAAAACTCGACAACGGCATCATCACGCCCGCAAGCCAGGAAAATCAATCGCCCCCAAACACATACGCTGAGCGGTCCAGGAAGCCGAAAATCGCCCGCTACCGCCCGGTGCCGAACGCCGCCCCGATCGTAGAACCCAAACCAAACCAACTCGTGCCCATTGTCTCCACCCTGTCGGCCACGTCCTCCGACGGCGGTTTCGAGGTCCACGCCATGGCCATGGAACGCAACAAGATAATCACGCCACTGTCACGGTAAAATCGGGAACAGCAATCTCCCGTTCAAGCGGGACGTCTTGCCGGTCGTCATCGAGCAAAATCCGAAGCTGCAGAAATCGTCATCGTGGAGATTTGGGGGGGGGTCTAGAGATATTGGGCACAGCGATGATGACTTTTAAACACGAACATTTGTAAGCCTTTAATGTTTGAAGGATAAAATATTGATTTTGAACGATTTGCCTCGATAGTTCGTAAATAAAATAAGTTAGCAAATCAAAAATATATAGCCATTATGAATTTTTTAGATAATTTGATTATGCTCATAAAATGTTGCGTTTGAGGTTTGTGGTTATGTTTATTTTATGTTTATGTTTATGTTTATGTTTATGTTTATGTTTATGTTTATGTTTATGTTTATGTTTATGTTTATGTTTATGGGTTAGGGTTAGGGTTAGGGTTAGGGTTAGGGTTAGGGTTAGGGTTAGGGTTAGGGTTAGGGTTAGGGTTAGGGTTAGGGTTAGGGTTAGGGTTAGGGTTAGGGTTAGGGTTAGGGTTAGGGTTAGGGTTAGGGTTAGGGTTATGGTTATGGTTATGGTTATGGTTATGGTTATGGTTATGGTTATGGTTATGGTTATGG